>DWPV01003141.1:0-15750 GCA_018251915.1 Urbanus proteus proteus | reverse complement strand
TGTATACTTTCATATGCATTGAGTAAAAAAAATATATTTTGAAATCACAAACAGACACTTCAATTTTATTTATTTCTTTAAATTGGTTACTATAGGTAAGAAAAAATAGTACATAGTAGCAAAATAAAGTACACTTTGACATTTGAAGTTAAGTTACGTTCAAAAAATTTTAAAAACGACGAATGTTGAAGGGATGTCGCGCTGGCGAGTGGCGACATCGATTCAGCACTAATCGATAAATTTCGTTTAAAGAAAATACACTAATGACAAAACTTTTAAATCAAATCATGCGAATTAAAGTATTTTCGTGTACTTTATTGTTCTCGTAACGTATAGAGTACAATTACCTGCAACAACGTACAATACCTTATTTTAAGTAAGGGTCGCAACGGATGTGTGGCAGTAGATAAACAGTGTACGAGATCGAAGCCAAGCTATGAAATTCGACCATTCCTACCTAAAGTAATCAAGTAATGCTATTAAAAATTACAACTGCAATCGTCAATTATTTATTTGCATCTGTATTTTCGATTCTCAGTATGCATTTGTGCTTACAAAAACGTAGGTAGGTACTTATGTAGTTTTGTTGGATTCATTTCCACAAATGTTGAGCTAATCTTAACGAAATAGGTAAGTGCTTACTTATTAACTAAGAAAGAAGTTTGTGTTTTTTTATTTAAACTTCGATCTTCGTGGATTTAAACTCAATAGTGTGGGAATATCGTATGTTTAACTCATTAATATGTCTTATATACAATTATAATATAATGTCTTTAGAAGCCTTGATTGATTTACTATTTCATTATGCCTGAAAATTAAATTAAAATAAAAACTAAAATAAAATAAAATAAATTTACAGTAAATATTATGAAAGAAAAAATAACAGGAAGTGGCAAAGGAGCCGATTAGTATGGGAACCGCTGTAACCAAACAAACACATAGAAGTCAGTAACTGATCGTATTCATACCATTAACAAATCTGCATTTTTATTGCTTGCCTGTTATCTAAAATGAACGAGGCACGTTTAAAAAGTTTTACACAAACTTTACTAACCGCAAAACAAAATTTACGTGTCTCTATGTCATGCAAGCACTGAGTATGCTAAGCAGATCATACTAGTAGTCGCCTCAATTCACCCATGTATCACTTCCTGTTGTCTCTTTGATTTATGGTAAATATAAACGTTTTATTAAATTGCATACCATAAAATGATTAACATAAGTTTTGGGTCCGTACAGTAATTTAATAAGTAGAATCAAGTTGGACCAACTAGTTTTAGTACCCTCAGACTTGTAAGGGTCTCCAAAGGGAGGGTTTTAATTAGCTAAACATGTCGCAACAAGTCTCAATGTCATGTTAAGGTCGGAGCATACTAAAGTGATATGGGAGAACATAGCTATCAGACGTATTATGATAGAAATTTGGCATACTTGTAAGTGGTAGATCTTTTAGGGGTTCGACTCTCATGATAAATACTTCTACCTCTCTCTATTTATTTCGACTCCGGCGGTACCACCGCCTCACCTATTTCTGCCTTATAACAGCAGTGTTAGGCAATGCTATGTTCTGGTCTGATGAATGTGGTAAGGGAGATATATTTATCCAAAGCGTTCCAACACAGTCTTCAGAGGCAGCGTCTGTGGTCAACCTGAGGTAGGACCTTGATGAATCTACATAATGTAGTATAGCGTAGTAATTACGAATCAAAAAATAAGAACTAACCTACATATAAATAGTTCGTATAGAGTGTTATTGTTATTGATTATGTTATAGGCGAACAATGTAATCATAAACAAAGTTATTCATTTGGCTATCGAATAACAATGCTGATATTAAATTTATGGCTTCCGCACTCCCGAATCACTAAGCAAATTGTTTGACGGCCATTTATATCTTTTCGGTGGCTTCTTATGTAAGAAACTAAGAATAAAATGAGAATGTTAGTATAAAAAACTAATTGTTACTATGTGTAATTAGTTTTAGGTACATATTTAAAGATAGTAGGACTCTATTTAGTTCGACTCCGGCGGCACCACCACCTATTTCTGCCTTATAACAGAAGTGTTAAGTAATGCTACGTTCTGGTCTGAAGTGTATGGTAAGGGACACATACTTATCCGAGGCGTTCCAACTCAGTCCTCAGGGCCAGTAACGCATGTGGTCAACCTCAGGAAGGACCTTGATCTTATCTGGGGTTGATTACAAATGTCCATGGGCGTGGCCACTTACGATCAGGTAGCTAACGAGCATGCAGTCCGCATGCTCGTTAGCTACTTCAATAATATATAATAGTGGTTCAGACCCCCCTTTGAGCGTTGTCTCTTGTTGGCGAACTCTTGTTGGGGGATAGAAGACATGCGAAGCCGCAGGCAAAGGCTAGTTTATTATAAAAGTCATGGGCGGCAGTTTTCACTTACTAGTTATTAGGTGGACTGATTTCTACTTCAATAAGAGAAAAAAATTACTGTATTCAGTAATTTCTGAATAATTATCATCCTTATCATATAAATAGCAATATTACATAACTATTGTATATCCTAATAGAGGTAATAACTACGAAATTAGGGTATAAGGAAATGGTTTCATACTTAGCGAAGAACGATAGTATCTTTTATACTCTCAGCGGGACATATCTTCCTAAAGGGGGTTTTTGGCAATAGTCACGCATGGCGTATTAGTAATTGGAGTGGATGTTAATGTAACATAGGAAGACTACACATCTCCTGTATTTCGTTCCTTATTTATGTCTTAAGACATCCACGGGTTCAAGACGCATAAGATTATCCTGGTGGAACATATAATATTTTGCAATCCATAAAAAATGTCGTGGGTACAATAAAATATGCTACTTAATATTCGAGTTCGCGAAAAATAATCTATTTTTAATGGATTTTTTAAAAATTCTTATATTTTTGTAATTCCAATAGATTGTGCGTGCATACATCCGTACAAAGACATTTTTTCCACTTTATTACATTTTTTAGTATAGCGACTATTATCGCCAACTGTATAGCAAGGGCTTTATAATGTAATTCGCGTGTAATGTGATGTAATTAACCAAACAGAAATACCTGAATACAGCCTAATTTCCTTTCCGATTGAGTAATTTCCTTCTCGCGAACGCGTTGTAATAAACATTCAAATGAAATGTTGCTCATACCACGGAATTAATTAAAATCACAACATTTTGTACACTTATGAGAATTTTCCTCTCCGTGTCAGTTTGTGTAGTTTTGTGTAGCTCGGACACGCGGATTAATAAAATATGACAAGTTACTTGATACTTATATTGAAATAGCCTTTACCCACGGCTTGGCACGCGTTAAATTACATATAAACCTTCCTCTTCAATCACTTTATCAATTAAAAAAATCGCATCAAAATCCGTTGCGTAGTTTTAAAGATTTAAACATACTTATCCCTAAGTATGTTTAAATAGGGACAGAGAAAGCGACTTTATTTTATACTATGTAATGATATAATAATAAGGATATTATCATATTATACAGGCACGTAGGTACCTACTTCACTGTGTATTCTTACAAGGCTTAAGTTCTTAGAGTTAACATTCGTTTTAATCCGAGGGCCACGAACACGAATGTTTAACGTTTAATACATACATATGTGAAGCAAATGTGTAAAAATTTTAGCTAAGCGTCATTAGAGGGTTAAAATTTCGCTACAAATAGAAGTAATGTCGTAGAATTCAACCAAAATGTGAATTGACGCTAGAACGAATGTTTCGTGGCCCTCATACAAGTGTTTCATTTACTGTAAAAACTAAAATGCTAGAACATATTGTGACCTAACCACAATACTGCATACTTATAAGCAGTATGTATCTAACTTATTAAATATATTCATACCTGTGAATAGTTATTCCAACATTGAATTTATCTTTTAGATAAGGTTCTTATTGACTTGAACTCAACAAACTTGCTAAGTAATAAGTAGCTTTGGAACAAGCGCATTTGTACTTCAGTAAGAATAGGAATATTACATTAAATCCTACTTATTGAAACACAAACAGTACTTGTTTAAATAGAAACTATAGTATACACGATACCTATAACGAAAATGCTTTTTTTTCTCTGTCTGTCTGTCCGTCTGTCTGTCTGTCTGTTTGGCTGAGTAATCTTTTAAACGGCTAGACTGATTTCGACCGGATTTTTACTGGAAGATAGCATAAGGTCTAAGGCGTAATATAGGCTACTTTAATTTATGAAAAAGCATTAGCGCGTACTCCATGCGCATGCGGGCCCACTTGCGGGAGAGCGGGATTTCAGTTATATTTAAATATGTATTCCTTTTGACTTTTTAAACGCGGTTGAAACCGCGGGGATCGACTAGTATCGTATAAGGATTACCGAACGTTTACCTACTACTATTTCACAACATTTTCCATAAACAAAAACCATAAAATAAATTCCATAACACAAAACTAATTTTAAACAAAACTACGAAAAGAAGCGCTTTTATATATATGCAGGTATACCTAAATTTTATTCTTGAAATGTCTATTCTACGGCTATCGTGTTCGTGACTGAGCGTAATATGTTGTTACATTCAAACTATTCTGTTCCTGAAAGAAACGGTTATTATTCCTTTTTATGGCTATGGGTCGACTTTCAGCTGAATTGATAAATAGGTGTAGTTTGAAGGCAATATACGTTGTGTATGGAGAAAGCATATGTTAAGTCTCTTACTTTGGCTGCCCGACAATCGAATCTGAGGCAATAATATAATTAAATTGGTAGTTATTTGTGATTTCTGTACTTATAATTATCGCACCGAAATAAAACTTTATATGTATGTCTAGTTTGGATGAGAATAATGGAGCCTTTTGTGGTTCGAATTTGGCGGTACCACCGCCACACCTATTTCAGCCTTTAACAGCAGTGTAGCGCTGCTGTGTTCTGGTTTGAAGGGTGTGGTTAGGGAGACATACTTATCCGAGGCCTTCCAACTGAAACCTCAGGGCTCGCAACGCATCTGTGGCCGACCTCAGGCAAGAATGTAATCTTATCTGGGATTTATTACATATTACAGATGTCCATGGGCGGCAGTGGCCATTTACCTTCAGGTGGACTGCATGCTCGTTTGCTACTTCGATCATATGAAAAATGTGGTATCTTCGAGCTGATCTGGTATTACTCTTTTTAGTAAACCCCAAGTTTACTAAAGAAGAGATGATTATTAAGTAAAGATTTTTTCATATTTTTTAACTAAAAATAAAAGAGAACTATGAAGTGGGGCAGCTCAAACAACACGATAACTTTAGAATGTTCCGGAAAAACTTTCAAAAACAAATTTGAATAAGGAAATTGAGAGATAGAAAAGTTTTGACACAACGAAAGACAATGCATCTGACAATGATTGCGAAAATGTCTGAAGAAAGAAGAGCTGCATATTTTATTCTTCGTTCCAATTTTCACGTTAAGGTTGAGAATAAAAAAAAACACTTTCTGCACTCAAAGCCCGAAACAATTTTCTCGTGTGTCGTGGGTGCTATGGACATAGGAACGAATACACAAACGCCCAGACACAGATGAGAAATGTAAATTCATCATTCAGTCCGTCTGGCCGGGGATCAAACCGCATCAAAATCCATTGCGTAGTTTTAAAGATTTAAGCATACATAGGGATATAGGGATAGAGAAAGCGGCTTTGTTTTATACTATGTAATGACTTGTAACAAACGAGCATTCCGTCTACTTGGCCAAAACCAAATTGTAATCAACCCCAAATAAGATAAAAGTCTTACCAAGGGCTGGCCACAGATGCGTTGCATAATAAAACATAGTTCCTCAAAGAGATAAATTACTTAAGATAAGGTATCCTAAGTATCTCAATTGAGTAGTTCCTCAAAGCCAAGATAAATTACTCAAGATACTGAAGATCTGAATTGAGTATCTTAAAAGTTTAAACCTGAAATTAGTGCAAAATTGTTTGCATTGATATCTCTTCATTATAGGGGCAATGGTTGCCTGTGAGGAATAAAGAGAAACGCTTCGGATGAGTAGGCATCTTTCCTTGTGTCACTGTAGTACCGGGAATAAGAATAGAGCTAAGATATCGATTAGATAAGAGGCGACTAAAAGGGGGCTTCCGGCTTCCGTCCGTCCAGCGACCAGGGAAGGACGGCGGTATGTGTGGTCCCATGCCGTCGTAAAAATCTGCAAGTGTCGGTTGAGCAAATGCCCCTTAGAGCTCACCGGGGTAGAGCTCTAAGGGACATCGCGCTTGGAGGTTTTTACTGATGGTGCTAAGTGCCCCGAGTCCTCCACATAGCACTGAGGATGGCCAGCATCAGATGAAGCTTTGTATGCAGTAAAAATCCCATATGACCTGGCTTCGCTCCCAAGGCGTCGGGTACATTTTGAATGATTCCCTCTCGTCAACAAAAAAAGGCATGTTTTCCTTACCACACTATTCAAACCAGAGCATAGTAGTGCTTAACACTGCTGTTATAGGCAGTTATATCTTCAAATTTAATTTACCCGCGTAACCTCAAACTGGCTGAAGCTACGAATATTTTCACAGTTGGAAAGCCAGAGTTCCAAATGAACATGCAATAGCATAACTTTGAAGAACTTTTGGGAATTTAATTTGGAAGTTCTACTACGGTAACTACGGAATACATGGAATGTTAATTTAAAAGGTTTGGCTAGATCTGTAGAATATGTAGTAGTTCTAATAATCACAACCCATAAAAATAAGACACCTAAAACTTAAAACGCTTTCTACACTCATAGCCCCACAGTAGGATTTTCTCCTGTGTCGTGAGTGCCATGGATACATGTGTACATATACGAATTCACAAACACCCAGACTCGGAACCGAAATTTAAATTCATCATTTAAATGTCCGTCTGGCCGGGAATCGAACCTGGGGCCTATTGTGCGTCAGACCGGTATAGTAACCGTTCTGCCACGCGGTTCGTCAAAAACTATGGACTATACTCCTCCCACATTGACAGTTATCCTCCTGCCTGCCCAGCTGTGGGATAATAAACAATGAGTTGACAACAAATAAAATTTTTCAGAACTTAAAAAAAAAACACTTTCTGCACTCATAGCCCTACACTCGGATTCTGTGTCGTGGGTGCCATGGACACAAAGACAAATACGCAAATACCCAGACTCCGAACAGAAATCTAAATTGGTTCAGATATCCATATCAGATACCCATCAGATAGGCCGGGAATCGAACCGTAAACCCGGGTTTAGACCGGTATGGTGATCGTCAAACTGCATTGGCGATGCCTCTAATTTCCATATGCGACGATGACGGCTTTCCAGTAACCTATCCACCTAGTCGCATCGCGCATAGCACTGCGGATTGCGTAGATCTTAACCGATCTACAAAGTCAAAAACGTCGGGCGCGGTCGGTAGATGGATGGGTGACCGCTAGTGGCAAAAATTTCATGCACGTTTCCGTGTTCGGAGGACACGTTAAGCTGTCGGTTCCGATTGTTAGCCTTGGATAGCAGTCGTTAAATCTTTCGGAGGCCTTATGGGCGGTTTGAAAACATTCGACACGCGTTGGCCACTAACCCGTATATCCTCCACCAACACGCATTGGAGCAGCGTGGTCGAGTATGCTTCAAGCCTCTCCAGTTTTGGGAGAAGACCCGTGCCCAGCAGTGGGACTTAAATAGGGTTGCGGCATCTGCCTTGTTTCTAGGTAGTGTAAAAAAACAACGCCTATAATAAATGAAATTGCTCTAAAGGTCTTTAATTCTTTAACGAGAAAATGATTCATCTCCTGTTGTACAGGAAGAAGTGGGTAAATAGACTATTAGTGCCAACTGCCCACTAGGCCAAGGTCTGTAAGAGTGTTTTCATTCTTGTTAAACTATTTTTCGAGCAAGTTGTTAAACTATTTTCGTCGTCAGCTCGCTACTCTTTTGTTAGCTTAAAAGCGAGTTTGGACAACTACTTTTTGACAAAAAAATAACGCCTAGACTATCCATACTACGTACGAATATATAAAATCGAAGTGTCTGTTTGTGATTTCAAAATAATTACTTTTACTCAATGTATATTCAAGTATACACGACACCTATAACAAAAATGCATTTAAAAAAATTGTTTGTCTGTTGGTCTGTATGTCAGTCTGTTTTTCTATCTGACTGTTTGTCTGTTTAGTTGACGTAATCTTCTAAACGGTTGGACCGATTTTAACGGGACTCTCGCTGATCTTCCAGTGAGCAGAAGGTCTAAAGCGTAAAATAGGCTACTTTAATTTTTAAAAAACATAGGCGCGTGCTCTGCGCGCATGCAGGTCCTCTCGCGGGAGAGCGAGATTTCAGTTATGTTTAAATATCCTTTTTACTTTTTAATCGCGGGTGACACAGCGGGGATCAGCTAGTCTATAAAAGAGTTAATTTGACGAAGCAGAGTGATTCCAAAATTAATATTCGCGGAAGTTCCTACTTAAGCTTTTTTGTTCAATAGTAAAAGCCTAATAGAGTCCAGTTTACTTTATTCACATTTTTTTAGTTGATTAATGACTTAAAATGAAACGTGTTATACCATTTTGCAAAGCTTATGAAACAAGCAAGTTTTTAAAACAATGTTCACTGCGGTGTCCATACATTTTTTTTACACCACAAGTGTTAGAACTTGCATGATAGAGTTGGTTTAAGTGAAAATGTTAACTTTAAGACTAAATAAAAAGTTCTTGAAATAAGATTAGGGAAAACTGTAATATGTTCCTGAAAGCACGACAATTCAAGAATTTAGTACAATAAACAAACTTGAAAAAGCTTACCATTTGTGATGGTCATAACTGAAACAGTAACGCAGGGTATGCATTTTGAGAAAATTTACAAAAATCAAAATATCTCGAAAACCATGGGAGTTTGGAGAAACAAAAGCAGATATTCAGGTAGGTCTTTGTGTGACCTACACGTGGATGCGAGGTGGTCCTCTATTTACGGGACACCCTGTATAAGTTCTCTAAAAAAATTTTTGTACTATTTTAAACATGTTATATGCAAATACCTAAAATAATTAGTTGCTCGTCTCTGGAATTTGAACCCCGGACTCCTAACATGATAGGACAATATATACATACTACCACAATATCACTATTTTCACTCTTAAATAAATAGTATGGTTGATGGCCATTACTAAAATTATTTAGACCTCTGATCTCTAGCATTGCAAGCCAAAAACACTACTTCAGAAAAAAAACTAATAGAATCGAAGTCCGCACAGTTGTAAAAAAAATTCAATATGCACCAAAAATCCTAGTTATTATTAGAAAATAATTAAATAGTGACCTTTGTAAAAAAAGTAAATATAAAAAGGTAATTCTAAACTAAAATACCTTTAACCTTTTATCAGTAACCTTCATCACCTTTTTAAATTACGTTCTTAGTTACTTAAAAAGGTCAAATCTACTCTCATTTCAAAATGTACAAATTTATTTTTAGCCTTCCGTCGGATCTTATCTTTAGTTTACGATCTTTACTAAATGTAATCTCGCCTAATCATCGTATTAACCTAAATTTAGAGTAATCCTATATTCGCTCGCCAACCGAAGTCTGAGGATTAGATTTACATCGAAATCTCATAACACATTTTATGAATATGCGTCTTATATTCAAAAACATCTCTCGTTTTGTTTTATTAATAAACAGCTTTGAGTGGGTGTGAGTTTTAAGATCAAAAAAAACTTCCAAGACACCTTTTGTAGGGATTAGTGATCAACTCCTGGCAAATGTTTGAAACGCTCGTAAGGTTTTCGACAAGGCTTAACAACTGCTAAGCCTGTTAGTCAATGACTAACAACAGACTGACTAACTAACTGAATAACAACAGAACAGTAGGTGTACGTGTCTATTGAAACGCGAATGCGTAAATGTTATCATTAGCGGTCACCCATCCAATTTTCGACCGCGCCCGATGTTGCTCTAGTTTGAAAAACTGAGATCTATACATAATCAAATTTGAGTGTTTGCAATATTGTCACATACATCCTGTCTCCGGTATCATCCCAACTCACCTCGACCCCGGTAATAATGGACATCAGCGATACTTCCTTCCCTTTACCCGAAGACCGGAAACGTTCAATATTTGAAAAGATAGGGCTCAGGTGAGCACGATCCGTTCTCAATTCATTTTATTCAGATTCGCTTCAAGTTTATTGGGTTTTCCGGAAACTGATAGCTTCATAGATATTTTGACATGATTGTTGTGATAAAATTTAACCTCTTTTTACCCGACTTATTTTTATTTAAGAACATTTTATTTTTAATTTATGAATCACGATTTTCGTATTCAATATTTTTTGTTCGCCTTCACTGATTAGGTTTTTAATCCAATTATTACTATAGATAATTCATCTATCAAGTATACCATTCCATAACTACGTCACTTATACAAAAGCAGAAGAGATTACAATTACATACATACAAAATTTGTTTTAAATATAGAAATTGGGACAGGAATGTGAAATTAACTTCAGTGTTTCTTGCTTCAAATATATTACTAAAAATCCGGACATGATCAATATAGAGGATATTCAGGTGAGGGAGGTCCATTCCCAATTGTTTTTTCAGGACCCGACAAATATTTGCGTTCTACCGGAAAAGCAATTTGTCCATTCTGTGGAAAAGTAGAACAATATTAAGTGATTTTCTGCGAATAAGTTTCTTGTTGCTATCATCTCGATCTATATAACACGTTATATTGAGCTAATAATATGAAAAATACTATACCTTTTTAAAACAATAATCAAAATTTATTATTAATATTTTTATTTATTATTTTAACTTTATTAAAGTAATGTTTGTAATGCTGAACTTTTCGCAGACAATCCAGAATGTATTTATTGATGTCTAGAAAAATCTTTGTATTTAAGTTAATTTTCTATTTTAATTTGTATAACATTTTACAATTGTGTAAAACTTTTCACACAATAGTGGTAAATATTTCAAAACAAACAAGGAACTAATTTTAGCAGAAAATTACTTAAAAGTAACTAATGTTGCACTTGTTTATTGTATAATTTGCGAATGAAAACCTATTCAATATACGCTTGTAATGTAAGAATATAATAATTATTTTAAGATTAATATTTAATAAGTATTATATAGCCAAGAGAATGAACGTTAGTGCAAACATCACAGTTGTTATAGTTGAAATGCAACCTTTGATTGTATTGTATTGCCCTTTACTTTATGTATTTAAAAAAAAACTTTTGCTCAAAAAAGTTGACTAAATACAAAAAATAGCATAAGAAAATAAAACCAACGCATATTTCTTGTTAAAGATAAAAAAGTAATCAAACTAGTGCATCTGAGGGTTAAGGGTAATTACCGCCCGAGGACATATTTAACTAACAACTTTAACATCTGCAAAAACTTAGGTGACTTTTAAGCCTCATAAGTTGCAAGTTTTGAGTCTTTAAAGGGTCAGAAGAAGCCAGCTTCAAATGGTTCGTTATAACACCCGGTGCAGTGTCGCCTGTATTTTTTATTAGAACTTGGCAACACGCTATCGCGTGCTTATATTTTTTAGTAAAATTATGATGAACTTAGAACTACTACTATTTGATGACATGCAACTGTGATGAATAGCACTTTGGTGAACTCGTTTTTTTCTGATTCAAATTTTGAATGTTGATTCATGTGTATGAATTATAATAAAAATAGACGTTTTAATATATGTGGGAATTGTGCAAATAAGTACTTAATTGTTTCTGTAATAAATGTTATTTATGTATTCTCAATATTATCTTTTATACATATAGCAATTTCAGATATATTTAAGAGATATTCATGTTAAGTTAATTAAAGATTGGAAAAAATAATTCAATTGTCAAATTTTAGAACTAGTGTATCAAATGTAGAGTTTACGTTTACTTACATTATTATTTTCAAAATTAGTAAAAAATGTGGTCTGATTGTAACTCGTAGCTATTTTGTAGGTAAGTTACATTATTATCTATCCTATACAATATATAGCAAACTATAATCTCGAAATCATCAAGTTATACTTATTTACGTACTTTAGAAAGAAAAATTTAATCAGTTAATTGAAAGTACATTCGCGCATCTAAAGAGTCATTGTTATCTAAACACTTCAATGGGTTTGTTTCCAGTTAACATTGATTATTGTAAAATAAAACTCTTATATTTTTTGTAAAATAATATTATTATTTATACGTAAACGTATTCAAACAGTACTTTTTATTTTTTATGTATGTAATAAAAATATACATAATGGTAACTGATACGGAATGTGTTTACCGTCAGTCAAAAAAAGAAGTGTAGCTTGTACCACAATAATATTATTTTTTTGTAATCTTAGTATCATGTCACATAAAAAAGGAACCAAACCTTGTTGTATTGTACTAAATAAATGTTTCCATTTTATTAAATATCTTGAATGTCTCAATACAACAATGTCCATTCTGCCCCAGTGTACCCTTTCAATAGACATATTTGTACGAGAATCGGGATATTAGTTTCGGCGATCCGAAAAGGCTTATTGAAATCTTGCTTTATACTATCATACTACAATATAGTTTAAATTCTAGTACCTACCTATGTCTTAAAAATATCTCTTTCTTTTTCTGGGAATAAGCTCACGTGGAAACAAAAGGACTTACCGATTTTGACTAGATTCTCATGCAACGATTACTTTGCACGCCATATTAATTTCAATTTGGCTTTAAGTTTTTTTCCTGTTTTAATATGGTTATTTGCATTATGATGTTGATATCAGACATTTGACCAAAAGCCAGCTTATAAGCAATACTTCCGGTATAAACTACGTTTTTAGATACCAATCACTTCCTACTCATCATGTCAAATAAAAGAGATTATGTCAATTTTGAAAATGGGATTGAATTATTTCATTTTTTTCTGTATTTGATAGATCACAATATAAGTATATTATTTTTTTAATATTTCTGGTAGAATTTAGATAAATTATCTACAAACTGGCAACCCAGCCATAACTTTGTAAGCTATTTTAATTTTTGGAATTTCTTAAAACAGAAAATCGAAAAATAAATGCATTTTTGTATAACTTTTAATAAATGTAAATGTACTTCGAAACTATTATTGTATCTAATTATAACTGTAATTTTAGTGAAATGGATTGTAATTATTATAATATAGATCTTATTACCAAAAAGTTAAACATTTTAGAGGCGTATTTCTACCTTAACTAAAGGGTAAATGTTTTAGACTGTGCTGTATACAGAACCACAATTGTTACATTCACAGATTAAAAACAAACAGATAGAGTGCAAGGAGCTCTAGTAGAATGAACCAAAAAATGTATATCACTGAAATATTTGTGTGCTTTTAAATATTATAGTATGGGCATTTCTTTTTTATATGTAATGTATTAAAGTAGAATTCTGTAGTAGAAAATGAGCATCCGGTCCATCTGGTAGATGGCCACTGCTATCCAGGGATATTACCAACCCCAAATATAATTAGATCTTTAACTGAAGTTGGCGGTTGCGTTAATAGTGTTAATACCCCAGTGGACTAAGAAAATCGAAGGGTTGGTGTCTACCAACCCTTCGATTTTCTTAATGTCTATTAATTTTAGGTGGCATTCGCTCTCAGTCCTCAAGATAAACAACGCATATGTAATTGATTTCAGAGAGGAGATTTCATCATATTAATAAATTTATTCCATTATATAGTATCTCAATGTTTGTTAGCTACATCTACTAAAATCTGAAAAAAATATTGTTTTCATTTGGATGTCTCGAGTTCTGCGCACTCTATCTGTGTATGATCTGTCCTTACATTGATGTTATTCTTAAAATAGTGTGTGTGACGTTAGTAACATATGTTACCTCTTTTATATCTAACGTGTGACTCTTTCTATTTCCAGTTTCCAAATTTGACGGGACATTTTTTGTGTAAAGTTAGCGGAAGTATCTGTACCATGCAGGTTCATTCTATGTAACACAAGAACTTCTATTCTATTGTAACTAATTAGTTCGTTCTGACAAATTTGTAGTGGTACAATAAAAAAGAACGAAGGCTTTGTCAAATGTTTTTGGTAATTAAATGTAATTAGTACATTATATTGTATCATTGTATCATGTGTATTGATAATATCGGTGCATGAGGACGCTGTTTAAGTTTTAAATACCTAGTCTGGTTGGCTAGTCTTGTTATATTATTTATATATAAAATTGCACTAGAAAAACAATTTATGTATGCATCTATTTACATACATACTTGTATCTTTTTTAACAGAGCACCAATAATCTATATGGTATAATAGGGTGTAAAAATCCATCTACTGAATAAGATCTAGATGTTATCTTATTTTCTAAGAAAAAATTATTTGTTTTCTATTATTTAAAAAAGAGGAACTAGTGTCACTAACCCTTAGTCCTAACAGTACTCGCTAAGAAAATGTATTTACTGAGAATTTATATAAGCGATGGATGTTTGTAATTTGTAATATAAAGTAAGGTCGGTGTATTAAAATGTTACTTTTCGTTCAAATAAATATTATTTAAAAGTGTCGTCCAAATATTTTTATTAATTTTACCTTTCACTTTGACCTTCATATTTATAAGTTATTTCAGGATATTAGGTATAAATGTTATTAAAGTAGAATTCTGTTCTCTAAAACTAAAAAAATACCTTCATCTTGCACCATGAAAGAAAGAGAAAACAGGAAGTGGCATACGGGCCGATTAGTATGGGAACCAGTGTAGACATAACAATCACATAAAAATCAGTACCTTATCGTATTCTTACCACTAAAAAACCTGCATTTTTATTAGTTCTGTGTTGTTAACAATTAACGAGGTACATTGACGTAGTTTTACAAAAAACAAATTTTATGTGTCTCAATGACTGGCAAGTCCTGACGTTAAGTATGCTAAGCTGATCATACTGGTATTCGCCTCAATTCGCTCACGTGCCACTTGCTGTTGTCTGCTTGTTTCATGTCTTGCACCCTCGAGTTGCAGTAATTATTAACGACTTATTAAAAAATTCAAAATTTCCGCTAAGATCTCGTTTGCGTTTATTAGAATCACTATACTTCCATGGTTTTCAAAAGCTATACATTTTATATAGTACTAATTCAATGTAGATGTTATTTAAAAAATTGCGAAGGTCTCTGGTTATTTATAAGCCTTCTGAGCAGCGGAAGGGTTGATTAAAATCATAACCATTTGAAACATATATAAAACACTTAATTAAAAATAAAATTAAACAAATATGTTCACTGACTCTATGCTACCGGTATGTTAATGTCCACATTAATATGTACATACAGGAATGAATATGATAGTGCACTTTATCCAACTTGTAAAACACTTTATGAAAGTGTACATAAGTGCTCAGAAACACTTTAACCATCAAGTGAGCGTTAAACATAATATAGAGTTACTTTTAAAATACTTGAGAACTAAGCATAATATATTATACTAGTTTATTACATCACACACTTTATCAAGAAAATACACTTTGTCACTAAGATTTCTTAGACTTGCAATGGCGACTCATCTGGTGTTTCTAATATCCATAAGAGACGGTGACTACTTTCCAGCAGGTAGGCCATCTGCCTTACCTGGTGGAAAGGTTTGGTGGCCGGGTTACGTCTTCAAATTTGTTTAAATTTATTATAATATAAAATCGATTGGATTGGTAAAATGAACATTTCACTAAATAAAAATATTTTTAACAAAAAAATTAAACCGACTTCTATGTCACTAAAAAGTATGAAATAATATTAGTTCATTC
>DWPV01003140.1:0-15751 GCA_018251915.1 Urbanus proteus proteus | reverse complement strand
GTGTATTTGTCTTTGTGTGTGAATGGCACCCACGACACACGAGAAAATCCTACTGTGGGACTATGAGTGTAGAAAGCGTCGTCCTATAATTGTTTCTATACAATGTTTACATTATTTGTAAAGCGACAATTAAACTGAGCGTATGTTTGTCCAAGACATCAGTATCGTGTAGGCCAGCGGCCATCCGTCAGGCTCAGCCGATCGCAGTGTTTATTCAAATGCAATGTGTTACCCGGCCGTGAGTGCCTTCCGTCTGTGTAACTTGTACACTATTGTTTACACTGTACGCACATAGGCGTAGATCTTGAATCCTAGGTAGAACCTAAATCGGTACACAATATATCTGCCAAGCTTGATTTAGGATTCGTCTGAAGATGTGCAACTAGTGACTTATTTTACAACAATGTATTTAAGGAATTTGTTGGGGAGTAATAACTGAAATCATACCACTGAATTTTAATATTATATTAGCGAATACCTACCTAGAAAACTAAATCTTCAAAAGTATTTGAGAGGTAGAAACAACAAACATTTATTTTAAATTGAAGACATGAAGATCAAATACGAAAGTTGTCGATGTTCTCAAACTTGTGTATAACTTACTTCCTTAGAAATATAACAGTATAACCTTTTATATCAAGTAAAGTAAGGTAAAGATTTCAATTAATACACCGTATCACATTTTATAATTTGTTATACCTATACTTATATTTTGTTAAACTATTTTAATTCCTATTACCGTATCAATGCCTATTACTCTTTAATATGTATTTTATAAGGTAAAATAAGATAATAAGAGACTTCGTATTCAATTAAAATTTGAATGACAATATTACGTATACCAATGATTGTTATTTGTTAATGATTAATATCAATCCGACTTTGCGTATTTAAATATTACAAATGCAGTAATTAATATTTACCCGTAAGTTTCACTGTAGGTATGCTCGTGGTCTCAACTTGTATTATTACACAGTTTTGTTTTACGAAATGCACGGCATTAATTAAAAGTAAAATCGACAAATGAATAATTATAAACATGTCGGACCGTATGCGAGTGTGTGCGATGAGCTAAAAAATATGAGATTCTACGGTATGTGATGCACATACAAGTGTAATAAATAATGTTACATTTATACTTGAAGGGTGATATTTAATTATTTGTTAAAGACTAAAAATCGTAGGTACCCTATTACTAAACATCCGACGTCTGTTTGTCCACCTGTATGTAACAGGGTTCTACGTGATATCTAGACACTTCAAATATTCACGAAATGCGTGTTTCTCTGGCATCTATAACAACGAATACTGAAATTAAAAAGTTTTATAATAAATGGTTCATATTAAAAAAACGGTATTTCTTGACATTTTGCGGTAAGTATGATAATATATCTCTTTAACTGTAATAGGTAGTTCTGAAGTTATAATAAAGTATTATGTATCATTTTGAATTAAATTTTGATTTAGGTTTTATTGATGTGTTTTAGAACAATTGTTGGTTATAGTATTACAATACAATCAAGTTCTCGTCATCAGCTAGCGATGAAACAGGTGCCTTAAACAGTGCGCACTTAAAGAGTTAATATCCGGCAAATTAAACAAAGGCAATTAAGGTACAACATAATTGTCATACAATATGGATTATGGAGCGGAATTAAAGGTCGTAATGCTACATTTTATATTGCTTCAAATTAACGCGACGTCACCAACTGCTTACTGATAATGATTATGCCCTGTGTAATGTAAATAGGTCTCGAGTTAATTAAGAATTTCGGACTCATTATGGTATTGCGAAATTGGACGAAATACTTACGGATGCATTTCGGTCGAGAAGTAATGCACGTAAGTCGAGTAAAAAAACAAGCATATGATTTCGTGATTTCTAACTTTAAATATATTATGTCATTGTGTATGGATTGATAATATGCCTGAAAGGAAATATTTACAAACGAAGAAAGTAATTGAGAGTAGTTACTTCATTGGTTGCTTTATTGCTGCGGGTATCTTTGCGGACTGAGAAACAGTTTTATTGCTTCGAGGTTCGACCGGGAGCCGCTTAAATCAACGGGCACGAAAGAAACTTGGCATCCAAAAACCCGAAATCGTTTCCAAATTCAGAACGCACTCGAAATTCAGTATTCGGAATGTCTAGTGCTTCGAATGTCTCTTTTTTTGCAATCAGCGATGTTGTCGAGACCCGCGAGAGGTCGCCGGGCGTCTGGCCGAGAGCCAGCGTATTGGAGATTCCTCGGGTGTTCTGCGGGCTGATAAGCCGCCTTCGTTTACTGCGCTCCTAGTACTCAGTAGATAGAACGCAAGCTAATTGGGATGTCTTTGAGCAACGAATTAAATGTTAAATGTGTTCCGTATGCTTTGCACAAGTATTGTAAATGAAAATGAATATTTTAGTACATGTGGAAATTAATATTTTTATTATAGTAAGTCAGTACACGTAAATGGGCTCGAAGAATTGTGTCTTGTTGAGTTGCCAGTGATATTTTCTTGCTGTAACTTGTTATTGTGCAATAGGTACTTTGCAAGTTAACCCTCTAGAACTCCAGATGTTGAATGCGTTCTGCTACCAGCGTAAATCTACATCCACAATATCATTACCTAACTATTCTGAGATTCTTGGGTTTGTTCCATTGGGCGACACAAGATACTTGACCAATACAGTGGTAGTATATAGCAATAATTTGCTATAAAACGAAGTGTTTCGATCCAAATTTACCTTAACTGAAATTTAAAAACAGCATCATAAGTTTTACAAAACAAAGAAATTATTTTATATCATTCCGAATATTCGTAATATTAGGTAGGTACGTCGCAATAACAAGTTCTTACTCTTACCAAAATTGAAACACAGATGGAATTTCTGTTAATTTTCAGTTTTATTTACCACACATATTTTATCAGCATGCAACATTGGCCAGCTGACAATCGACGCAAGTTGAGCTGGCTCAGCGGCGAGCTGGGTTAAGCCGCCAGCTATAAACAACGTTGTTACATTCATTTACCGACGCATCCCGCTCTCGGTAAATATTGCACTTTCTGTAAACGACACATTAAATTAAGGTATGATAAATTATTGTTCGTTTATACTTATGTTCATGGATATAATATATCGAAATATAATTATGTCCGTGCTTATGATACGTTTTTAAGATTAATCGTTTATTCGTCATTAATATAAGTAAACTATTCTTCTTGTTCCCTTTTAAAATTAGTAAAAAAATATACTCTCTTTATTCTAGTTATCAATCCAGTAAAATACTCTAAATATACGATTTTGGTTATATTCACAAATTTAAATATATTCATTAGGTCGTCTGACAATGATCTGTATTCACTCCGATATAACGGCCATTAATTGTAACAAACATTCAATTACATATTTACTGTTAATTGATTAATAATGAAAACTAATTATGAAATTATTAACAGCAGTTAAATATTAAACCCATAAATATATTAAGACAAATTATCTATGTTTAATAATAGATATGTTTATAGCAAAACTAGCTGTTGCCCGCGGTTTCACCAGCGATGAAAAGACTTAAACACAAATTCACTTAAATTTCAATAACTAAACCTTCCTCTTGAATCACTATAAAAAACCGCATCAATATCCGTTGCGTAGTTTTAAAAATCTAAGCATACCTACATAGAGGCAAACAGTGGAAAACGACTTTGTTTTCTACTACTATATTCGATTAAATAGTTAGGTAATTAATTATGTTATGTTACGTTCTACAAACATAAATATGTATTTTCAGTATGAGTTACCTAGTTAACAATAGTTTCACTTTAAATAAAATGTAATGCCTTTTTTCCATTTGGATATTTATTATGATACATAAGAAACTTCAACACAACACATATAATAATATATTATATCTTTGAGCAGTTCTTTATTTAGGGATACAAAACATTTCAAAATTCAATCAGATTGAAATAAAGTCTTTCCACTTCACTACGGGACAGCTGCAAGGGGCATGCACAATTCTATCTCCAAATACAATATTATTTCTTTCCAGTGAGTATGAATAGCAACAGAGCGCGCAAAAACTTTGTAGTGAAGCGTTACTACATAGTGTAATGTGTCCTGTGAGTCAAGCTTGATTAATTCGAGCGTCCTTTTTTATACTAGTTGTCATAATACTAAAATGTAAGTATAAAATGATAAGTATACAAGCACTGTTATTTGAAAAAGATATTTCTAACTTAACAAATGACTGCTTGATCGGAGATTGCTCTCGGAATAGTCTACGTGTTACACCGGTAAGGTGACTACTTCACTACAGGATTCGTCTGATTTCTTTCACGATTTTAAATAATTCACGATCAAGTCACGCCTACAAGATCAAAATTTTCTAAAATGGTAAACTCATACTTTCTACATATTTCAGAAAATTTTCAGAACAGTCCTAGATTGTGTAAAAAACAATATCAGTAGATGTACTTAGAAGTACATCTAATCTTTCAAGAAATTATATTTGTTTGTAATTAAATTAAATAAATAATTGAACTAGAACAAGGTAATCTTTAATTTTGTTTCAAAATATCACAGCACTAAACATAGGCGCTCTATATTTTTCTGCTCCGAGGCTATCGAGTGGATCAGGAGGTATCCACATAATCTTCCCCTCATTGTAATTTTTCAATTCCGTCGGGGGTTGAAATTCACATTTCAATCGGCGATAGGGTGCAAGGGTGCCACTATGAATATTTCCAATGATCAACGGGTAGATGGTGTGGCGTTTTCTTATCTCTGAGCACAGGCATGATAAAAAGTTGGGGCTACATTTGTTGTTTGTATTATAATGTGCTCGATTTAAAGGTTTCTTGGTAACTGGTCAATGCAATGAACCATGTACAGATTAGTTTAAATATTTGGAAATTTCATTACAGACATTTAAATCCAAAACTATTTGATTTTTATATGTGTCCTTTACCTGCCAATGCTTGAATCGTACCTACTCGATTAAAATATTTTCGTACTGCAATTAAAAATATGAAATGATTTTGCTCTTAATGGCTTAACATATTCAAAATTATCTTCATCCCGGAGCACACGAAATTCGTATTTTAACAGGAAACTGTCCACAAAATCTGAATTTCCTGGAAATATTCAACTACCATATAAATTTAAATTGAAACGAAATATAGTTTTGGACTATAAAATATATTGCAAAATATTTTTTTTAAATAGATGTTATCGTCATCAAAGCATTATTGTCCCTATGCAGACATGGCTCCCAGGATCAAAAAAGCATAAGTCCGCCCTAATCCGCCACGCTGGCCAAAAGACTACACTCCTTTCAAACTTAAATCATAACTTTTGGATACGTAGGTAATTACTCCATGTTTTTCTTGTAGTTTATTCATATGCTAGGTGATCTCCGCAGTTTCCTCCGCGTTAAAAAGTAAAAAGGAATACATATCTTAACATGGCTAACATCCCGCTCTCCCGCGACGGCGGCTGCATCTACGTAACGCGCGAGATAACGTTTTTTTCCAAAATGAAAGTAAGCTATGTTACGCCTCAGACCTTCAGCTATCTTCTAGTGAAAATCCCGTCAAAATCAGTCCAGCCGATTAGAAAATTAGCTCAGCCAAACAGACAGCCATACAAAATATCTATATATTTTTTAAATTGCATTTTCGTTATAGGTACCTATCGTGTATATTTTCATATGAATTAAGTAAAAAAGTATAAATTTGAAATCACAAACAGACACTTCAATTTTATGGATTTGTATAGATAGATAACTTTTAACGTGGACTTTGATAATTTAGACGTAGGCATATTTGGAATATGCTACTTCATAATATATTTTAATCATGTTACGTATACCAAATAAATTATTTACTTTTCCAAATGCTTTCGATTCTGCGAAATCTTTGCAACTAATTTAGCTCTTGGATATTCCTAGCTGAGGAGGCTTTTGTCCAGGTCCCTTGCATTTACAGAAAAGTTTTTCACATTTTATTATGTGTTGTGAATATGTAAGTACTAAAAGCTTTGGAAATTTGTAACTTCGTAAGATTCTGCTCTCGAAATTGAATCGCAGCAAAAGTTTAATAGAATTTTCGTCACTGAAGGGATTTATTCTCGCAAACAACACAAATTGTTAACATAATAATTCCAGTATTCAAGTAAACATTCAATAAAATAAGATCATAACTTTATAATATTATTTCAACTTAGACAAGAAATGATTTAAAGAGAATGATTTAATTTCACTATCAAACACGTTAATAACGATAAAAGTTTATATATTGTGGATTACGTTGAGAATGTTTTGATGTTGCGTAAATGTAAAAAACAAAATTACTTTTATACTGGTATAATTAAATAAGGTTTCATCTGATTTCTGTCTTTAACCGTATATATCAGAAGAACAGTGAGATAAGGTAGATGCAGTAAAATTATGGAACCACCACCACATTTATCTAATATAACATCTCCCGGAACCGATAATAGATGGCAGCACACGATACTGAAACACGCTATCTGAGTTTTCTAAAAATTGCATCTTACTTCTAAGGCTCAATCATCTCGTCTGGCGCAAGGCCTCACCAAAACGGTATAAGGTATTCAAATCGGCTACGACGTATGAATACAAACCTTAACATAAAACAATTTCTCCAGCAGCGAAGCAGCCTTACGTCACAGATTTAAGGAAGTGTGCCGACACGTTCGCCGGTTTTTATAATCTCCTCGAACCTTGTGTGGAATTATCGAGGCACGTCGCGAATAACATCGTTAGGGCAGCCCTTTACAACTTGCGACTTCGTTAAAAGTCCTGGTTTGAGTCTGGCACCGTCACTTTACCGTTTGCTTTACAAATTCAGTGTTAAACGCTGCTATATTCTGTGCTGTGTGGCTTAAAGCGTGTTTGTTACATCATTATACATAGTTGAAGTTCCAAGAAGGAGCAATATATTGTGACTCCCTTTATATGTATAGAACTAATTAATGTTCCCGGAAGCGGCAATGTATTGTAAACGCGATCGTGATGTACTGTTATAACATCCGGCAAATATTTCTATTTTATAGTTCTACTACATATATTGCCGAACATATTAGGTACATTATATTGACAATGATTCCATAATCACCATGTTTTTAACATCACTGCTTATTAGAAAAAAAGTTTAAAACAATACTACCTGGTCTCGTCTTATCGTTAGTCGTGATCGAAACTTATAAAGTGTTCTCCCACGTCTTGATAGAGGCGGATAAACAGGAAGCGCTTGCTGAGAGGTCGCGGGCAAAAACACATCGCGTTTGCATCTCAAAGCCAGCGCCTTCATCCACGGTTTGGTATAGAATATATTATTATGGATGTATGTTTGTACATATAACTGAAGGACACGAGGACAATATGCATAGGAATTCAACTTAAATTCTTACTGTAATGGAGGTTGGGAAAATTTGGCATCTACGGCAGATCACAGCATTTAAACTATAAGATAGTAAAAACTTCAAATGTCTTCTTCTCAAATATGTAAAATTGCGATAAGAACACAATCATATGCACACATATACACGCACGCACGCACGCACACACGTACGCACTCACGCACGCACGTACACACACGCACACACAAACGTACAGACGCACGCACATTCGTCGAGACGAAAGCAACGCCAGTGTTAAAATTAAAAGTATTAAAATTAATTAAATAACTTTTTAAAAACAGACTCAGTACACTATCTACGGGCTATGTCTACGTCAGTAAGTCAGTGCTACCTAATTCGTACTTACACTATAAATACTCTGAGAGTACTTTAGTATGTGGACGTAGTGTAGTTTATCCAAGATCGGAGTCGCAATCAAGCCTCAACACTACACGAGAACAGTGACAAAGTTAGATGAGTTGCAACTGTGTCAGCCGCGGTGTTCCCAACTACCAGTATGCAGCACTTACGTACTAATGAAACTTTATGAATGTATTAAATAATGTTTTATTGTGAAAATATTTTACTGCAAATTAAAACGATGCTTTTTATATTTATGGTTTAACACTAGAATTTTATTTATGTCGTGGTTTTTATGAACATACCGTGGCTAGTAAATTATTTACGTAGATAATTGGAGTTCAAACTAGGAGCTTTCTTCGTGTCAGACCGATGTTATGATCGCTTCGTTATCTGAAAAATGTCAGTGGTCACTGCTGCCCAGTGAGATAACATAAATAAATAATATAATTACTCTAAACTGCAAACCTAAATTCCTAAGTCCTACCAAACTATCCTGTATTTAATAGCTTTGTGTAGTTAATAGTTTCGTTGCTTACTAGTGTAAAAACACTAGTAAGCAACGAAAATTATAATGTTAGTAATTTATAATGTTTCCTTACATTTTGTTTACATGATAATTATATTGAGATTTTTATAGTAAGTACCAATAAAATCTTAAGACCACCTAAGAGATTTATGCAGTAATCCTTAGTTACATTGTACTGTACTCCTATAACAGTACTCCCATTACGGTTGGGTCATTCCTTAAACCGCTTAGTATTTACGATTATAATAATGATCCAGCTTGAGCTAAGCACAACAGCGCTGCAGGCTGTAGGCCGGTGTTCGCGCACCGAAAATTTTTAACGACCGCTTTGTGGAGAGTCATTAGCGATCCAACCCGCACGGAAACGCTGCGTGTAGTTTCCAACGCACAATGTACTTTACTGCCGCCACAGACTAGAAATATTAGTAATGTGATTTTTTTTAGTAAAGCAACTAGTGAACGTGTAGCCTAATAGTCTTTGTTCGAATTATAGACTACGATTTAGATACTTGGAGTTAAACTCAGGGGCAGTACAGATGCGTTACAGCCCCTGAGAACTAAACTGAAACCTCAAGTTTTTTTTAAGATGGACGTAAAAAAATGAGGATATATCCACGTCATAACGGTCACCATTTTTTCCATAAATATTTGTTAAAAACTCCATATAGAAGAGGGGGCCTGTATTTGCAACTATTTAGGCCATAATCTGGTATCCACAGTTCCACAACCTTCCACCAAAACTCGGTACTGCGTTCTCGGTTCTCAATCAAACTATAATACTTCTTTACCTTAGCACATCCTTCCAGCCTCGCAGCAACTACACCACATTACATGCGGCGGATTTGGATTAACTTCTACCTTGAAATTAGTTTTTCTCGAATATAATATTCGAATACGCTAACCTACTGATGTACAATAGACTGTGGCTGAGAAAGTTTATGCATCCTTTAACATTTCATACATCACATTATATATCGCGCCGCGTACCGGTAATTATTTATCAGTAGGAATTATTGTACCGGTAATAATCAGCGGATTACACTCATCCTCGAGTTGCGTTCGGATCGGTATTGTACTCATTACTTATGTAAACATCGATGCATTAGTTAGTTTCGTAATCATGGATATTTTGTGTTGAAGAATTTATCCCTGAATTTTCGACACGTAATAATCCGCATTTCCGTAATATTAACGTTTCGTAGTATGTTAATAGTTACAAACAGCATTCTAGCATTGTCTTTTGAAATACTGCGGCTTTTTAGGTACACATAATTTAATAAACAAATCTTTCAAAAATCCTTTTTTTTGTCACTTCAAGGCAAATTAGCTCTTAGTCGGATGCTCAATCTTAGTTGGTAAAATATACTCGTATTTTAAAGTCAATGCTTACTAGGTACATTATTTTGAGACGCAAGTTATAAAACCATTATTATAATTCCATTTCATAGTATTGTTCTACCTATTTGTATACGTCGTACAAAACTGGAAAATAGTAAAACTAAGGAAAATAGTAACAATAGTGAAGTCCTCCACAATATTACCTGTTGACCCGGTTCCGTTTCGAGCGCTCGGCGACGGAATTAACGGAATTTTTAACTCATTCCGTTTCGTTCCCTCGGTAATGTATTTGTCATCTAAGCCAGTTTACGTGTTTTTAAACCAGAAAAGTGTCAGAGCTTCCTTAAAATCCTGTAACTTTAAAATTATTAAATTCGACTATAAGTTTTTCTATGGTATACCTATTACCGGTATTTTAAGTATTGATACCAATTAAAATTAGATTTATTTTATTTATAGACTTTTCGTTTCAGATATTAGTATTTGATACTTACGTATAATCGTATTGCTATACTCTCATTCTGATGTCCTGTTATTAAAATCCGTTTTTTTCTTTCTTTCTTTTAATTAAATAAGCGGCTGCTACTGAGTACAATTATACGTAACATCGTATACGTCTTGATGTCAATATTAATAAAAGAAACATAAACTTCCCGTGTTCACTAAACAGTGCAAATACACTTACCTAAAGGGCAAGGGCTAGGGACATAGGGAATAATTTAGCAGCGTCCTTCCCTTCGCTGTGTACTTTGCTTACTGTAACTATACGACAGCTATGATATTATGTTGTATACAAAAAATAAAATTATGTTTTGTACCTGCAAGTGATTCAAATACTTTAACGCGATTTCAAATGGAGACAAAATTTTGCCACTAAAAATTGAAATGGAATAAAATAATTTACGATGTACTTGTAAAAATATTGTTATTACATGAAACGTATGAAAAATATAAAATGTAATTGTATAATTAAGTGCAGTAAATATATTTCCACATGACAAAGTTCATTTTTGTACTATTATAACAATCCACGGAGCTAAGAGTCGTTCACGTAAATGTAAGCTGTGCTTCAATGTTTCGCGATATTTTATTTAAATTTCTGCAGTAATATTACAATATTATGTTAGTAAAATAAATATTAATACTGCCGTAAAAATATCATTCCATCTAAAAAAATAATCTATACAAAAAAAATTATAATTAGTGATTTCAAAAAATATTTTTATTACAAAAATGCGACTTATTTTTTTCTGTCTGTCTGTCTGTTTGGCTGAGCTAATCTTCTAAACGGCTGGGCCGATTTTGACGGGACTTTCACTGGCAGATAGCTGAAGGTCTAAGGCGTAACATACTTTAATTATCAAAAAAAACATTAGCGCGCACGCCATGCGCATGCGGGCAACCTCGCGGGAGCGCCGGATGTTACCATGTTTAAATAAGTATTACATTTTACTTTTTAACGCGGGTGAAACCGCGGGGATCAGCTAGTAGAGAATAAACATAGCAATACCGTCAGTTTGAAATAATGTGAAATATCTACAACCATGAAGTGAGTCCTGAATGTACCTAAGACGCTTTCAATTTGGTTGAAAATAATCCCCAAAACCCCGTAAATCTGGGAATAGCCGAAGAGATTTCACTTAGCGTTAGCAGTCGTTAGCCGGCAGCCGCTGCTCCGGGACACACGGAATTATTTAGCAGCCCGCTTCCGCTCTAATCTTAGTCATGTCCTGAAGGTAAATCAGTATTAGGATATGTATTGTAGTATAACGTTTTTTACATTAATATTTAGTCAGCAGTTATTTAATTTGCGGTTTAAGAAATAAAGTTTATTTATGTAAAAATGTGTAAGTTTAAAAAAACCGTATGAAAAAATCCAAACGATCATGCAATCCACCTGATCGTTGGCGCTGTCATCCATGGATATCTTTAATCTGCATCAAAAGAGATCAAAGTCATACTTTAGATTGGCAGATGAAAAATACGAGTACAATGGGTCTTTGGCCATGACGACTGAGTTGGAACGCTTCAAATGGGTACGTATTACCACAACCTTTAATTCAGAATGCGTGACACTGCTATTATTAAGCAGAAATAGGTGTGGGATGGTGCGTACAAAGGCAACCACAAAGGCTTTCTACCAACTTCAAAACACACATTCACTCTAATTCCCAAACTAAACAAAATCGCCCGTTTTGTTTCATCACAGGGAATTATTTAGCAAATCCTGCAAGATGGCGCCCCGTTCTCGTATTATTTGTTAATCAACGGGAATAATAAATAACACAGAAGGGCCCGCTAATTACTTGCAATGCAACCATGTTTGTACCAATACGATGACTCATTACGCCACTCAAGCCAAGCCATATACACCCTTATGTTCTTCTTCATAAGGGATACTCCACGTGCCATTATAAGATGAATGAGCTGTGTTATATGTTGAGACGGTTAACGTTTATCTAATGTCCAAGCAATCGGAAAATTAAATGTCTTATGTGAACATAGTATGTACTGCTTTACCATTTACTCACGCATAAGACGTTCCACATACGGAGAATGTCCATTACCGATACTGACTGATACTGGTCTATGGAAATATGTACCCACTATTTTAAATATACTAATTTATTTAATTTGAAATTAACAAGAATAACACAAATATGACACTGAACGAAATATACCGGTACAAATAAGGAATGAAATAATAATAATATGATATCAGTTGCAAGAATTTAATGCACCAATGCATGTAAAATGTTCATTAGTTCAAGAATAAATACTTCAACGGTATTCGATGTCTTCGAATTCCATACAATTTCCAGTTAAGATGTTCTCTAAATAGATTGCGAGTCGGTTAACAAGGTTCGGTAATTTCCTAGGCAAACTGTGGAACTGGATGGTTCTATACAACTCTATTCTTGGTACCAGGACAAGGAGTACAGATTAACAAACTTCCCAATAGATATAAATGTCGCATACATTGTGCACAGATCCATTGCCATCTTGAGCATTGAACCAGAACACCTTATATTAATTAGTATGTTATAAGACGACACTTACTACGCTCATAGCCCCACAGTAAGTTTTTTTTCATGTGTCGTGAGTGCCATGGACGCATAAAGACGAATATACTAGCACCCAGACCCAGAACAGAAATCTAAATTCATCATTCAGACTGCTCTGGATGGGAATCGAACCAGGGACGCTCTGCGCGTTAGATCGGGATGATAACCACTCCGCCGCGCGAGTCGTCAAATCGTATCTTTCGAACAAGAACAAATCACCGCTTAATACTACTGGTATACGGCAAAAATACATGTAGGTCTCTATAGGCTAGTCATTGAGCATGCTACCACTTTAAAAAATACAAAATTAAAAGCGCATTTTAATCAATAAACCACCCGATATTCATTCTTACTTATTCCAAGTAGGGTTAAGTAAGATTACATATAATAACATACTGGTAGAACACAATCACCTTAAACCCCACCAAGTCGTCGTTATACAAGGTGAGAACAATAATACGCGACTGTATGCCTCGAGCGTTCGGCAGCGCGCGCTCAGGAACAATGCCTTGCAAATGGACTTTGACGCGACGCTTTGTCCTTGCAGTTTCTTCTTAAACGTTTAATTACCTATTTTGAAGCAGTCTAGTACAGCGACTATCCTTTCTATCCAGCCTGTCTTTAATGGGACTGGCTAGTACTAGACTAAACTAGATACTAGATAGAATCATAAAACGCTTTCTATACTCATAGCTCTACAGTAATTTTCTCCTCTATCTCTCTATCACGGGAGCCATGGACGTGTGTCCACGTGTGTCCACGTGGATGTATGTACACGAATATACAAATACTCAGACCCAGAACAGAAATCTAAATTCATCTTTTAGATGTCTGTCTGGCCGGGAATCGAACCCGGGACCCATTGCGCGTCAGACTAGTACGGTAACGGTTCCGCCACGCGGGTTGTCATAAATCCGTCATAAAAGACTGGATTATTGGTCCATTTGCTCTATTTATAAAACAAAATAGTTCTAAACTTTACTAATAGGTACTACACTAAACTAGATACTAGATAGAAAGATAGAAGACTGAAATGGTTATTAGTGGTTCGTTTTTTTTAACAATTTACGTAGGTTGTATAAAGAGAATCGATATACTAGAGAAATTATATGAACAGGAATCGTTTCGTTAATCACCAAAGGACAAATATTTCTCAGGTCACAGGAGAAATAGAAACGGCAAATAAATAGGTCACTTCAGTTAGTTTTGCCTTCACATTCAAACCATAGAGAACATTAGGTACTCCCACTGCTCAGAGCAAGAATTTTAAATTCCATTATGTGCAGTTGAGTGAACAAGAGTGAGTGTAGTTCGACGTTACATAAAACGTTCATTCAGTTTCACAACTACCTAAATCGACGATCAAAGATATAAAAAAGTAAAAGTAAAAAGGATTTCTACACTTTATTTCTCCTGTGACGTGGGTGCCATCGAAACACACAAAGACGAATCCACAAACAGCCAGACCCAGAACAGAAATCTAAATTCATCAGTCACATTACTGTCTGGCAGGGAATCGATCCCGGAGCCCATTGCGCGTTAGACCGGTATGGCGACTGCTCCTCCACGCGAATCGTCAGAATAAAAATGTGTTACAATGTAATGTTCAACAAAGTATTCTCTAATGTTAAGGACATCTTATTTATACCGTGTTTACGCGTGCCTATATAGGTCCTACAGCGGAGATGTGGAGACAACTCGCCTATTCGAGCACGTCCAGTGGGCGACTGACAGAATGCTGCAGCAGTGTCCTTCGGCGGAGTTAGTGATCTTGGGCGACTTCAACGCACATCATGTTGACTGGTTAGGATCCCGGACCACTGACTTCGCCGGGAGAACTGCGTATGACTTCTCTTTGGCATATGGGCTCACCCAAATTGTACCCAGCCCAACTCGGGTACCGGACGTAGAGACCCATACTGCTTCTTTGCTGGACCTTCTGCTGACTACCCATCCAGCGAACTGCCAGGTAGTGATCAAGGCACCTCTTGGATCCTCTGATCACTGCCTGGTAAGTTCTGCTGTGCCCTTGTCGCAGTCCGTAGGGTCTCGTCCCCACGGAAAGCGACAAGTTTGGCACTACAAGTCAGCAGAGTGGGACGGATTTCGGGAGTTTCTGAGTTCGTACCCATGGGGGCAGCTTTGTTTCGACTCGGGCGACCCTAGCACGTGCGCCGCTTCTGTAGCTGACGTGATACGACAGGGTATGGAATGCTTTATTCCAAACTCTGTCGTGTTCGTCGGTGGACGGAGTCAGCCTTGGTTTGGAGGATCTTGCGCTGAGGTGTTAAAGCTTAAGCAAGAGGCCTACCAAGCCTGGGCATCGGCGCACGCGCGCAACGATCCAAAAGCCCCCGAGCTCCGAACTGCTCTCAATGCTGCTTCCCGTTCAGCAAAAAAGCATATGGCCAAGGCGAAGTCTAGGCACATCGGCAAAATTGGCGAGCAGCTAGTTGGTTATCCCTCTGGGAGTCGAGCCTTCTGGTCGCTGGCCAAAGCTGTCGAGGGTAATTTCTGTCGTCCCTCACTTCCGCCATTGCGGAAACCAGATGATTCTCTGGCCCATACGGCGAAGGGGAAAGCCGATCTCCTGGGTAACCTCTTTGCCTCAAACTCGACTCTTGACGACAGGGGTGCCACACCGCCTACCATCCCGCGGTGTGATAGCTTCATGCCTAATATACGCTTTACGCAAAAGGCTGTCAGGCGAGCTTTACTATCTCTCGACGTCAAGAAATCGAGTGGACCAGACGAAATCCCCGCGGTGGTGTTGAGGACGTGCGCTCCCGAGTTGGCTCCTGTCTTAACGCGCTTATTCTCGCTTTCCTACACCACAGGACAAGTACCGTCTTCGTGGAAGGTCGCCCTCGTGCACCCTATTCCCAAAAAGGGAGACAGGAGCGACCCGGCCAATTACAGGCCTATAGCGATAACCTCCCTGCTCTCAAAGGTAATGGAGCAAATAATTAACACCCAGCTCCTGAGGTACCTTGAAGACCACCAGCTCATCAGCGACCATCAATATGGCTTCCGCAAGGGCCGTTCAGCTGG
>DWPV01003139.1:0-15754 GCA_018251915.1 Urbanus proteus proteus | reverse complement strand
GCTTAAGTGATTTTATCTTGTGGATTTAAAATGATAAGCGTTTTGCTCTTTTACGATTTTTATCTCAATTTATTGTTGCAAGCTTTGATGGTGCCATTTTAAAACTGTTATGTAACGTTAAAATAATATTTAATGTCTCAAAAATAGTATCTTATAATTTTAATAATAGAGGATGTTAGAGGATTTTTGCTTTAACGTCATCTTAGCCAAAATCTCAGTGAGCGCCTTTATGATCACGAAAATCATGTAATGTTTTTGTTATTGTATTTTTCACCTGTTGTTATATGATACTATATAAAATTATTGAAGTATTCACATAGTTCAATTTGGTGTGTACCATTGGCTAAATCGAAATCCATTTCTCAGCAAATTCCCATAAACCTATCTTGTTCAGTGCGATAGTACAGTTGTTACAATTCCTTCGACGGTTAATTCATTATGTTAATGTTTATGTAACAATAAAATATATTGTCTGTCAATATTGATAAAAAAATATCGGATTTTAAAAGTTTATTGTGTTGCTTATAATTGCAGTCTTATAAGACCACAGATAATCAATAATTTAATTTTAAACTTTCACTTATTGGACTTATACTAGTTTTTGGTCAACTCGGTAGTATCATTACGATGTCTTCTGCTACATACATCAAGTATTGTATCTTAAACATAAAGCATAGCAATCCAGCCATTGAATTTTGAAGAGTTCCCTCACATTTTATTAGTTTCCAGAATGTCATATTGATTGTTTTGTTCATGCGATATTAAATTATCTCACAAATACCAACTATAACCAAACTAAACCAACTACAGATTAAAATCCAAGACACGCTATTTTTTTTTAAATTAAGTATATGCGTACTAGAACTCACGTACAATTGCTTTTTTATGACCATAAAATCTGTTTTTTTGGTTAGAATTAAAAGATTCTAAACGAAAGCTATTTTTGTTAAGACAGAGTAGGACAGTAGATAATTGTTAGATGACAATGATGTAACTATTGACCTTAATCACTAGAACAAAAACGGACAAAGAAACGAAGGGACGCTAGTGTTACAATATACAGCTCTGACGACATACTCGTACTTAAGTCGAAGATTCTACATTTAATTTTTGTTCGTTGTCCCATTTCTTTATTTTCCCAGTTTTTATTTATTATAAGTGATTTCTTTTATTTTCCGCTATAAAAAAGTCAAATAAAAACTTATATTATTGTAATGCTCTATCTACTAATTATCTTTTGATACCTTATTTTAATTTTCATCACTTATTATTATGATAATAAAAAATATAATAGGGAAGAATCAATTTTTTTATCGGCTCTGAGATACCACATTAACTTTTTTTTTAAACTTTGTCTATTAAGACTAATCCTAAAACACCTCATAGTCATAAAATACAAGCCTTTCGAGTTGTAGAGCCAACAAATTGACACACCAACAAACATGTATAACGCACACACATACGCTCCAAAATCATTACCCTCCATCTGACGTAGTCGGTTAACGGACAAAGACACGAGGCGACGCTAGTATTACAATATACAGTTGTTACGCCATAAGCCGGGTCACAGCGCGACCCGAAACTAACAAAATGCTCATTTGAATTGCTGACTATGAAATTATGAATATTTGCATTGTTATTAATCCGACCGTATTCATTTAAGTCAACAGAATAATTTTACTTCATTATAAACAAGTGGGTATCGGTGTTGTTGCTAGTTTTATCGACGTTTCATAACTTTTGTTTGGGTCAGTTGATAGGGTTATGCTATAACTGATAGGCTTATTAAAGCTGATTGTTATCGCGGCAATGTCATTAGAATATTTATCACACACGTAGCTTAAAATATGAATTATGACATCAAATATGTGTTTTAATACTTTTTTATCTTTTTAGTAATAGTCTTTATGTAATAGATATGAGTTGCTTAATTGCAGCCCTAAGCCTACGCTGTCTCTCAATATGTAACAGGACTTTATCTCTAACCATACCATACCATAAATATACCTAATAAATAGACATTTCTTACATTATTACTATAAAAACAATTAACAGAAAAATTAAAAAAAGCGAAAAATACAGCGAAACTTCTTCTATTTCAATATTGTCTTAAATTATTCCTATTACTTACATATCATTTGTTTTCAAATATAGCTAAGGTAACTTTATTCATTTATGAAGCAATTATTTACCTATTATTAAAATATATCAACGGATTTTGATGCGGTTTTTCAAAATAGAATGCCAACAACAATAATTAAAGACAACTAATTAGAGTAATTTAAGAGGAAAGTTTATATGTAATTTATAGCACATTGTGACCTAACTACTATAAAATAAAATACGATACTAGTGACCTAAGTTGCCTATTATGCACGACGTTTCGCTCGGGCGCTAACTTCACGCCGTGCAGTAATAGGCAACTTAGATCACCCGTATCGTAATGTACTATTAATGCATGCGAAGCCGCAGCCAAAAGCTAGTCAATTATAAAAAGGCAGTGATATCCTAGTGGTTAAAACTCGACCTCGCATTCGGGGGTCCGAGAGTCGATGCTAGGCAGACACCTCTATTTATTTATAGTTATGTGCGTATTAAAAATAATTCTAACTTGCTTTAATCATTTGGTTGCACTGTTTGTGTCTCACTGTTGATCACGGATATCCACAAGAAGAGAAATTCTGAAGAAAATTTTATCAATCTTGTCCATTATTGAATACCTAATTAAATTTTAAAAAGTTACAGGTACGTCGTGGTATAACCTACACGCCTAAGAGTTAAATTGAAAGAAAAGTTTAAAGGTGATATCTACCAATTCGCACTTGTTCGGTGCAGTGGATTATGGCTTAAGTCCCTCCAACTGTTAAGTGAAACCAGTGCTCAGCGTTGGGACATTAATGGATTGAAGATGAATCACTTATACAGGCTGAAGTATCTGTACGAGAACCTTTCCAATAACGAAGTACTTGCCGCAACCCTTTTAAGTCCCAATGCTGGGCATGGGCTCCCATAATGGAGACAGGCTTGGAGTAAACTCCACCACGCTGCTCCAATGCCTCTTGATGGAGGGGATACGGATTAGTAGCCAACTTGTGTCGAATGTTTTCAAACCGCCCATAAGGGATCTGATAAGGTTTAACGACTGCTATCTTTTAATAAAAACCGTTGCCGACAGCTTAACGTGCCCTCCAAAGCACGGAAACGCGCATGAAATTTTGCCATTAGCGGTCACCCATCCATCTACCGACCGCGCCCGACGTTGATTAACTTTGTATATCGGTTAAGATCTACGAAATCCGACTATGCACGCTTCATCACCAAGTTACTACGTAATATAGCTACTTAGTAATAATAACATCAGTGCCAGCCTTCGGTCATAGCTTTTAGATTCCTTTTACAACAAACAACTAATATTATTTCATTCGTCCAAAATTTAATCGTATGTAATGGTTGAAATGGTTATTTCACTAATGGATTTGAGTGGATTAAGCCGCTTATTTTGCACAAGGATTTGCACGCGATTCCCCTTGCATTCAACTTGATTATAAATTATGAGGTATTGTCGAAGTCACCTGTATGAGTATATTAAAATGAGGTAACTACCCCATTTGTTTCTGCATCAATATTAACACTGCCGTGTTCTGGCTTGGATTTCTGTCGGGCCGAGAATCGAACCCTGGATCCATTGCGGGTGAAACCGGTGTGTTTAGTAGCGCTGTAATCATATCCAGGGCTTATTACAGATGTCCCTGGATAGCAGATGTGACTTACTGTCTGTTTAACTGCAATATTTATTGATATTTTTTTACCCGACTACGTCGGAAGGCGGGTAATGATTTCGGGCATATGTTTGTATATACGAGTATGTACACAAACCCAAACCGTTGTCATAGTGATATAGGCCATAATATTTTTTTAAATATCGTATCTGAAAACTAAAAAAAAGAGATAGGTAGTCGGGTATTTTGTTTTTAAGATAATATCATTTGTTTCATACTTTTAAATAAAATAAGTCCATATTGATTAATGCAAAAAACTGTTTTTAATAACAGATAAAAAGTTCAACTGTCTATTGTTTACATTTAGATGATTAGTTGTTTAATGGTCTGCACTTATACGAACATTTCGAGAGTGGATTATTATCACAGACTGAATAAATTTCAACGAGTTTATGTAAAAAACTTTAAAATAAAACAAAACATAAATCCCATTCATTGCAACTCAGACAGATCTTCCAAACAATCCAATAAGCTTGAAATCCCTAATCTAATTACACTGAGTGGTGGAATAGATTGCATTTTAGAAGGCAGTGCCTTGTCGGCTCTGCGTTACGTACTCTATGACAATAGTGGGGAGATTGTGTTGATCGCAGGATTAACTAAAACCCTACTAGCTCCGCGAGGCAATTCAAACTTTATACGAAAGCAATACGACGGAATTTTGAAGGTTACAGCCTTCCATATATTCTGGATAGAAGATAATAAAATTGAATTTGGTGGGATTCGAATTGCAAGAGTATGGGATTTGGAGCTAGTAAGGGCGCAACAATTTATATGGGAGGATGGGGCGGCAAATTAGGGTGTAGAGGAGTGCCAAGTTGTAGCCTCTCTTCACATTTTGTTTACGTTAACAGAAGTAATAAATGAAGCATTTTGTTAAGCAATTTACCCCATGGTTTATATATTTTTAAATTGAGGTGGTGTAAAGACAGGTTGGTAAGTAATTATTGTTAGTCTTATTTGGGGTCACAGATAACGTGATACCACTAAATATTTTTTACTTTATGAATCGTTATATCATCGTTGTACCGATTTGGAACGGAACTACTCAAATCTTTACAACATTCCATTTGCAACCGACGTATCATTTCGCTTGTGATATTTCCTATCACAGGATATTAAAGAGCAAGAACAAAACTTTGAGTATACATCGAAGAAACGTGCATAATCCGAAACTAGCATAGCCCCGCGGCTTGCGTAGATAGATAGAATAGGTCGACGGATGGGTGACCGCTAGTGGCACAATTCGGTCCCGGTGTTTATCATTGGATAATAGTAGTTAAACCTCGTCAGAGGCCTTAATATCATGATCGGTTTGAAAACTACCGATATGGAATGGCCACTAAACAGTAGTGGAGGATGCTTCAAGCCTACTCTATTTGTGGGAAGTTATCCCTAACGGTAGGATATAAAAAGGGTTGCGGCATATACTTCAGCTACACATACTACACCAGTTGTGGAAAGAAATGCCCAACAATGGGATACAAAAATGGGTGGCAACGGATAATAAAGTCCACGCTATATAGTTAGACCACATCTAATACACAGATGGCCACCCGATACATAATAAGCGAGCTGTGAGTGATTTACACCGGACGTCCCCGAGCCCGGGTGATACGATTAATTGCCTTCCTTACACTTAATAGCATTAACGATCGATGGTTACAATACATTACGGGATTAATCTTTAGTATATAGAATTATTTTATAAGTTGTTTCATAATAAAAGTATAAATTAAAGTAGCAAACGTGCATGTAGTCGACTTGATGGTAAGTGACTAATGCCGCCTCTGGGCATCTGTAATTAATCCAAATAAGATAACGGTCCTACCTGAGATCGGCCACAGATACGTTGCTACCCCTGATGACTAACTTGGACCGCTTCGGATAAGTATGTCTCCCTTACCACACCTTTTAAACTAGAACACATTGTTGTTATTAGGCAGAAATAGGTATGGTTAGCGTTCAGTCATCCAAATCCATTGAGAGTTCTAGTATTTATGTTTAATAAGTTAAAACATTAAATTATCTACTTTGATTGTTATTGCATAAATACAATAAAATAATTGAATTAATAACTGAAAAAACTCGTCTGAATGTACCGATACAAGAATAGAAATTCTTTAGTTTTCAAAAAGGTAAGTAGCAGGCTGGACCCATATTTTTTTGATTTAAAATTAGCAATTGGGTATACTGTTTTACCCTTCCTTGACAGTCGGGTGAAATAAGCTATTTCATAGAATAGTGTCTGCCTTATTTCATTTAGCTAAATTGGCTAAGTATAGCAAATATGATAGAACGTGATTGTGACACGTTCAGGGAGACATTCATTTGATTTGGAATCCGTCCAGACGTGGATTGTAATACAATTTGATTGCTGCGAGGTTCACGTCTGATTGAGAAAGATATGCTATCAAAATCTTAGGAAAAATCTTGAAATAATATACTTAAAGAATTAATTCCTGTTGTCTCTCACGCTACATAAAACAAGTGTTTATGAAACAAATTAAACTTAACTTTATGTAAACATGTTTTTATGACAACTTACCAAGAGATGGCGCCACTAGTAGTATTGAATCACACTATCGAAGTTTTCTCAACATGAAAGAAACCACAACGAGTTTATTACGTTTAGTGAAACAGTCCTCGTTTATGTTTGGTCCCAAATATCTACATGCAGCTCTCCTAACAAACCTTAAGGTAGGTACTTTACTATGGAAAACGGGCGCAAATGTAAACCGAGATCGTATCAAGAAAACGTAACAAAGTCGTACTAAGTCTTTCTCCATACATTATCACTTGCCTGGAGATTTTTCTTTGACAGTTATCACATTTATCAAATGCATTTACACTTTGTAAAAAGTAATGCACTATTACAGAATCATTTTGACGTTAATTTACAGAAAAATCCTAATACGGATACGAATTATGTTTAGCGTGAGATATTTATATTTTCTAGCAAAAAAAATTGTTAGTTAAATATGCTTGTAGGCAAAAAATCGTAAACGGTAAATTAGTTGTAGTTTTAATAGCATTGCAACAATGAAACCAGAACCTTATGAAATAGTACATGTACGATACATTTTGCTATGGATACGTTCAGATTTGCGATGATAATAGACGCAATCAAATATACGAGCCATTGGAGGCACTATTTGATATATTACTGCGCTGATTGTAATCAGGCCAATGATATAACTTGTATTTGTTTTAACTGTGCTCCATAATGCTTTGATGTGTATTGTTCTGTGGAATTTCTACTGCATTGTATTTTTTCATATTTCAATAGTGAGTGTCATTGATTGGATACATAATTTTTTGCTGAAAAGAGTAAAGAATATGAATGTGTTTTTTTCAACGTGATGGATGATTATCCAAAATTTAGGTCCATTGCTGGACATTATCCAAATGGAGTTTTTGGGCGTAGTAGGTGTTACACTGGTAGACGTTATTGCCCGACACCTGGATAATGGCTCTTCGCCTCCTACAATATCCACGGGTAATGTATGCAAGGGTCTGGGTTCGACCTCTGATATGACGAACTTTGATGTTCTAGGTCTGGGTTTGTGTATTCGTATTTGGGTGTATGGCACCCATGTCACAGAAAAAAATCTTAGTGTGCTATGAATGTTTTTAATTTTAAAAGATGTTTGCAAGAATTGTGCGCAGAGCTAGTGGTTAATAAAAATGGCAATGATCCGCCGTTAAAAGCCAAGGGACAGAGACAAATAGCTAAGTATTTCACTGACTGGTACTTATTACTTAATTGTTTTGTTAAATGTAGCGTAAAAGTATTCAAACGTCAGTGAAATGAATGTTTTGATAAATTTGTATGGATACAAGAGTGCAATGAACTTAAATATTATGTATTACTGTATTTGCGTATGAATAATGAATAATGCCGACCATGTCATCGAACTTTTCATGATTCGACGTTGGAGGTAAAAGTGCTGCTGTGTTAGTGTGTTTTGGGTTAAAAGGTCTGGTAATATGATGACAATTAAATGGATTATATTCTTATTTGCTAAATCTCATTGTATATAAAAAGAAGAAAATATCTGATAAATTGAAAACTTCAAAGGTTCACGAAATATGATGTTTTCACTTTAACTTTTTGGGGTATTTCAGTTTTATTTTCTGGTATTATTACCTTTTGGGGGTAAAGTTTATGATACCTGTATTGTGTATTTTTATATCAAAGTCGACTAACGCTCAGAGAAATTTATGAACTCAATAATTGTATAATATTTTTGCAATTATGGAACTTTATTATAAACATCTAAATTTTTGTCTTTACTTACCTATTCTATCTTTATAGAGGATTTTATATTAATATGTTAATTATTTTCTTCCTAAAATATTTTGTTTGTAGCTTTATTCTAATCTCTTAAGCGTACAACAATTCTGCAATTATTTTTATTGGTACTACTCCTGCGTTTAGTACAGTAAGGTTTAATTTCGCTTGACATATTTTTGACTACAATATACAAATTATCGAGGTTTTTATTATTGTTACAATACGGTTTATTTTCGCTTGGATTATATTACTCGTAGTGTAGAACAAAGGAAAATGTAGAGTGGCATTATACCCTTTGTTTTCTTTAATGGAGTCATTATAAGAGCATTTCTGTATAAATGTTTTTGTTATTATAAAATAAAATTGCTTTAATGTTGCTGTATGATAAAGATATGAAGTATTTTGAGCCGGGGAGCGACCTTGCTCTGTTAGTGTTAGTTCAGAGCATGTATATATGCGAGAGGTCGAGAAAACTGCGATAGCGTGATTCAGATTACTAGTGGCGCCAGCAGCTGATAAGATACGGAAAGAATTAAATTCTCCTGTTTTTAAAATAAAATTGGCGCTTTCTACTGAGCTCTACACTAACGTGCACACAAACAGCAACCTACTTATAATAGAATTTCAAATTCTAATTGTGTTTGCAAGGGACCTTTAATTTCCTGATTTCGATTGCTTGAAGGATTATTTATCTTTAGCTAGTAAAGGAATCTGCGACTTTTTCAAACTTTACTTTAATTAATTTCCTAAGCTTTCTTATTTTACAAGAATACTCTGTATGATTTTCTTACGTACATTTTATTAAGTAGCCGATATTTCGACCCAGTTACATTGATCGTGGTCACGGCGAAACTGCGGTGGCGGGGAGAAACTGTTGACAGGTACTAGTGGTAGATTAACCCATCTAATCTAACCTACGTGTAGTTCGTTATTAACTGTGTCCATAATTGATCAATAATAGCAATAGCACACTGACGATGCTTCGCCTGAAAAAACTTGGAAATGAAACTTGGTTTCATGCTTGGATCCTATGTGAAAGGTTCATTTGTTCAAAATAATTATATTCCTTTTGTCCTTAGTATTCAGCGCAGATAACACGTAGCGTCGTAATTAATCATTACCTAAGAATATAATGATTTTTTTCTCTAAAAAGGGACCTCGGGATGGAAGAACTCCCTATCTGAGATAATTATCGGGTAAAAAATGTGGTTTCTTTGTTCCCTTTACGCCCCATTTGTTGCCTAATGAAAGGTCTATCTTTGGTAATAAAATCAAAGAAAGGGAACATAATAAAAGAAAATTTGTTATGGAGTTTCTTGCGCCGCGTCTTCAAAATGAAACACCTTGCGAGGCGAGTTTGGCTTGTTGACGTTGAAAACAAATTCTCTAAGGATTTTATTATAAATAAAAGTAATTTTAATATTATAAATACAATAAACTCGACTTTTAATATATTATCATCTGATATAGTAACAACAATAATTTCAATAAAGGAATATTTTGTAGCAGCTGAAATATTGTAAGACGCTATAGACGATAAAAATGCGTTTTAGTTGAGATTGCTTTAGATAATGTGTGTCTTTGTCTACTAGTTCTATGTAAATAACATAACAAATAGGAAATTTAAGCATAATAAGTGCTGGAAACGTAATTTAATTTATATACAAACGTTTAACGAAACTACTAAAATAGAAAATAGCTATATAAACTATACTACTAGTAAACTGCTTATGAATTTCGATATTCAAATTAATATCTGGTATATAATTTAAGACAATCCTAATAACAACTTTGCTTAAACTAGTCCAAAGGGTTAATAGATCCACGATTTTTGGCATCAAGTAAACACCGACCCATTTTAATCCCAAAACTAACAAAGCTACGGTCAACAACTTAATCCTTTCCATACAAAATTAGGGGCAGCGTCGTGCCTCTATTAATAACAAGCAAAGCCTGGATTACAAGTGATTATGTCCAGTCGGCTTACAACGACGGATTAGACCGTGTACCGCAGCTTAGCGTGCGATGTGATGGCGCAATGTATAGCGCACAATGGGCTAATATATTAAGGTGTCAAATACTATTACCATTTCATCATGATGACCTATTGTTTTGGTACACACGTCTCTATTCTGCATCTATAATTAACCACAGATAAAATTTGATTCTCGTTCGACGTTAGATACAGTTGCGTTACATCTTGGATGAGTATATCTCTTACTACACCCTTCAAACCAGAACACAACAGTGATTGTCAATAATGTTATTAGACAGAGAAAAGAGTGGCACTGGTGCTGCCGAAGTCGACATCTTTAATCACCTAGAATATGGACTGCAGCATACCTGACATTAGATGAATTTAATGCAGTTCTTATGCACCATTTGCTCTCAACTTTTTACTACTTTGTTTCTCTTCACTACTTCAATTCGGTAACTTAACCTATCCTAACCTCGGGCAGTGCATCAGTTTCCTCTATTACATAAACGAAAGCTGCACTGAAATTATAAAATAAAAACACAACAAGCACAAGGCAAACAGAAATTTGACTTTCAATAAAATGGAAATTACGTTAAACAAGTAGCGAATTGAATTGTCTTCATCCTCCATACTTTCATTTCCCTCTTTTGTTTTGCTTTCATTAAACAAGTGCATTTCTTAATTCAGTTTTAATTATTTTTCAGTTTTATTTATTGCTTCGTGGGTTTTGAATATTGAATCTTTTTCAGTTATAAAAGCAGCATAACATAACATGCAGCTGATATTAAGTGGTTACTTTTTATAAGGTTTGTGACATCAATTATAATAGAAGGCAAATAAGGAAATATCATCGTAAGACTAAATTGGGACGCTTTATATTGATATTTGTCCCTTAACATTTTTTGTATATTTATTTCGTGTTCTGGTTAAACACAAAAAATATAGGAAAATTTTCTTTGGTTAACAATCAGTCAATATTTTTTTTTAACGCCCGTTAGCTTTTTAATTTTCTCCTTCATCTTCAATTGATTAATTTGTTTTTCATTTCTCTGCATTCCGAATTCTATTATATTATTTCAAGATTATATTTTTTCATAAAACTCCTATCCTTACGTTCATCCTTATTCAAATTGTGATCTGTCATCCAAATTCCATTTCAAGCGATATTACGATTCCGTCCGGCGGCTGAAGTCCTGTGTCCAATTAAAAAGTTTTCAGGCACCGCCGTCACACCAGCTTAGCGAGTGTCATCCACAAGAATTAATTTCTCCGTACTTGAAATCTAGGAGACAACTTTTTGAGAATTGGGCCCTTTGGGATTGTACATTGCTTTGCCTTAATTTTGTAGTTACAAATTACAAATAGTTAATTTATCATTTATGTTCGTATAATTAAAATGTTAATTATTTTACGAAACGTAATTTTATAACAGTCAGTTATAATTCGAACCCCAATATTAACTAATCTGTTGTGTGAAGAGACTTGTTCCCAGCATTGGGTTCCCAAAATTGTGTCGTGGGACTATAAACAACACACTACTTTCTATACTCATAGCACCACAGACGGATTTTCTTCTATGTCGTGGGTACTATAGACACACACATACGAATACGTAAACACTCAGACCCAGACCCAGAACAGTAATCTAAATTAATCATTCAGATATCTGTTTGACCGGGAATCGAACTCAGAACCCACTGCGCGTCAGACCGGTATGGTGACCTCTCCGCTACGCGCATCGTCATATTCAAGTGTTTCTCTTCTCATCAATACCTCCCCCATCTTGTTTGGCGCGACGTCAAATAACGGCGTTATTTTTAACGGCTAATATATTCACGGCTTGAGGTTAACGCGGGCCCTCGCCTCTCATCAATATTAACAATATTATCATTCGAAGCTTCTTTGTGATTTTTTGTTTTCATAATTATGAATTTTTGCTTTGAAGTGGGAAATCACTTGAAAAATACACTAATGTCGATGTAAGGTACATCCCATGTGATGTTAGTCTTGAATATCATTATTTCCTATTTTCCCGTGGATTTCGTAGGAGGCGACTAAGGAACAGCCCCATCATTGACATAGGTAGTAGCGTCTTCCTGGGTAACATCAACCCACACTAAACTTGGTGACATTCGCAAAAACCTTCATTAGGAAAAAACAATCACAACCAATAGGTACTGTTGAGACTTCGGCATCTAATAAGGGTTGATATAGACATGAGGTCGGTTGATGAAATAAGTTTGTCCACAATCTTACGATGGAGTTTTTATCCTGAAACAAAAACAAATCAATAGGTCACTTCTTCACCATTATTGCCTACAAAATTACAGAAACTATTAGAATATTACCAAAGTCCACTCATTCTGTCTGTTATTATTGTAACTTAAAAAGGAAAGCACCACCGCCACACGTATTTCTGCTTATTAACAGCAGCGTTAAGCGCTGTTAATAAGCAGAAAAGCGGTTTGAAAAGCGTGGTAAAGGAGACATACTTATCCCAGACGTTCCTATTTAATCCTCAGGGGTAGCAACGCATCTGTGGCCGACCTCAGGTGGAACTGTGATTTTATCTGGGGTTGATGTCCATGAGCGGCAGTGGCCACTTAACATCAGGTGGGCTGTATGCTCGTTTGCTACTTTCCATCAAATAAATAAACGAAATACATATTTAGGGTAGGTAACTATAATTTAAAAAATTGCGAGCATAAGCTTGTAATAGAAATTTGTTTAATTCATTTCTTATACTGCCCTAATCTTTAGGGGATGAAGACGTAATATTTCTAAGGCTCCTATAATGTATTCATGGGCTGAGGTTGAACTGGGCTCTCCACCTCTCGTCAATATTAAATCGCTTGTACAACCATCAGCGAGTTTGCGATAAGCGATCAAAGTTATACAATCAATAAATACAATCTCCACTTTCCGTACCTTTCTGGAGGTTTTTTTGTGTTTCAGTGAAAGATTGTGTTTACTGGGGTTGCTTCATCAGTAGGTAACGCATTTACCACAATGTTGAGTAAACTGCAGCCTACAGCGGCAGATTTAAGAGGCGGGCAAATTTATATTCGACGACCTTTTTTGATAACTTTAGGAGACCATTTTATCTTGACGATCTATTTTCACTAACTATTGTGGCGACAGCAAATTATAAATTTCCGATTTCGCGGTCGTCTGTACTGCCCGAAACTAAATATTGACTTGCATAGTTCGACAAGGGCGGCTATGATTCAATAGCTTACTGATGGCGAATCCGCCACTGTGCTAAACTTTAAATAGGGCGATCATCAGTACTCAGAGATAGCAGTGCATCTGTTATTTATTTCTGTGAAGTTAGTTATATATGTCAGATGGACTGCATGCTCGTTGAAACTCTGTACGAATAAAAATCTTTGTTAGTTATACGCTAACGATCAGACAGTAGCATTATTATTAAAATGGCCGCGGCTGAGCTCGTTATCTTTAAGATTGCTGATCTTTACCCCACGGATTTGATGGCTCCTATTGTTTCGGTTTGATGGGAAACATTATCTTTTGTTACTTCAATGGATTTAGTGTAGTTTGTAAAGATGTGGCTTCTATAAGAGTAGCAAGTAAGCAAATTACCGCGGTGAGTCTAACAATGTAAAGGGGTAGATTATATCTATATACAATACGAATAGACAAAACCTTTTGCTCTTTTTTTGTCAACCGGTATTCTTTATATTTTTATTGCAGTAGTATTTTCCACTGAAGACTGTAGTTATAAAGGCATGCTAATTGCGATACTTTACAATTTAATCTGCCTATGTTCAAAATTAATGTAATAAGATTCTGGATTTTTTTAATTATTTTACACTTCATCACGCTCTTTTCGAATGATTTAAATAAATATGTAACAACAGGTATTTAGCTATACAATCCACCGATGGTTTATTAGATAAGCATGATCTTAAGTAAATGCTTAATTATTAATGCCTTAACTGCGTTAAAAATGATTAAATACGCGGTAAAATAAACCGCTTATCGCTTACACCTCCGCGATAGAACACTTAATAAGTTGGGAGAATCTCTGCTACCAATAATTTTGAATACGACTTGAATAATAATTTCCCTCGTACCCTATCGACCCGTTATATTTTGAAATTGACCGCATATTTATATCAGAGCTTATGGCATTCGTTTTTAGTGATCTATAGTTAAAAGGTGAAAACGGAGCTATTACTAGGCCTCTGTTGTCTGGAAAAGGGCTCGCTTGAACCGTAATAAAATATACAGTTTAAATTTATTTGAAATAGAGCTTAGAGTGAAATTTGATAATATTTTAGCGGCCCTAATTAGTAAAACATGTTTTTATTATTCACATATTTATTTTAAGAAAACATAGCGATCTCATTTTTTTATTAAACTCGCATCATATATCATAATTAATATCTTGAAAAAATAGCAGCAAATAGTGTAGTCATAATAAAGAAAATTAAGCTCGTCGGGACATTCGGATGAATCGGAAATTAATAATAATAGAATCATTGAATATATAAAGTACTACCTAGCTGATCCCCGCGGATTCAACCGCGTTAAAAAAAGTAAAAAGGAATACATATCTAAACATAGGTGACATGCCGCTCTCCCGCGACAGCGGCTGTATGCGCGTAGCGCGCGCTAATGCTTTTTTCCAAAATTAAAGTATCCTATACGCCTTAGACCGTCAGCGAAAGTCCCGTCAAAATCGGTCCAGCCGTTTAGAAGATTACCTCAGCCAAACAGACAGACAGACATTTTTTTATCGGTATCGTGCATACTTTCATATGCATTGAGAAAAAAATATTATTTTGAAATCTCAAACAGTCACTTCAATTTTATTTATTTGTATTGATAAAGTACTAAACTGTAGATCAGCTACAAATTTCCAGAATCATTTGGTTGGTATTGCTGGCTATATCGCCAGCGCGGGGCCACGAGAACCGACACCGAGTGCGCCGTTAATTACCCTGATTTACAATTAACAATAAATTTAGCCGCAGGATGACGTATCGCCAGTAATTATAACAACAATACTTTCCAAACAACTGCCTTTCGCTAAAAGTTAATTAAACAAAATTAAATTGTATTCCGCGAACAATGTAGCGCTGCTGTGTTCTGGTTTTGGGCGCGCTATATTTTATGTGCGGTATCAAGTATTGGTGAAGGAAGACAATGAGAAAGAAAGAATGAAGAGTGCTTGCTTCAGAAATATAAACAAAATTGAAGTATCTGTTTGTGATTTCAAAATAGCAACTTTTTACTTAATGCTTATGAAAGTATACACGATACCTATAACAAGAATTCAATAAGAAAAAGTTTAACTTGCATTTTTCGTACTTTTTTAACGCGGGTAAAACCGCGGGGATCAGCTAGTGATCAAAAAACTGTGACTATTAGTTACCCGTTTGTGTTATCGGCAGATTGAAATCAGATGAACAAATTGTAATAAAAAACAAAAAACAGACGAATCCAAGGACACCTTGTATAATAAAATCAGTCAAGCCGTTAGGGCTATAGGGCGTGCCAAAGAAATGAAGCATATAATATACATATATACATATGCTCAAAAACATTACCCTCCTTCTGACGCAGTTGGATAAAAAAAACTGAAAATCTATTCGCTACAATGATGTCAAAAGGAAGGATACGCCCGTCAGAACATTTGTCACAAAAGTTCTTCATACAAGAGATAACAGCGCC
>DWPV01003138.1:0-15755 GCA_018251915.1 Urbanus proteus proteus | reverse complement strand
CGCGCTCCACGCGCATGCGCGCGCCGTCGCGGGAGAGCGGGATGGCATTTATGTTTAAATATGTATTCCTTATTACTTTTTAAACGCGGGTGAAACCGCGGGGTTCAGCTAGTCATTAATAAAATTTGTATTAAGTTTTTAAGTCTAAATTTGATAGCTTTAATATGATGCTTACAAAGTAAAGTAACGCTCGAGCGATTGTTTTGAACAGAATCCGGCAAAGTGCTGTTCGTAGCACATTGCGACTCGCTTTAAAATGGTCCGTCTTGACACACTTAACAGAGTACACCTGAGTTTCGTATTGTACAAAATATAAAAGATAAGCGGACTAAGTTTACAAAGAATTCCAATTTTTAAGGTATTTTAGTTATAGTTACACATAAGTGTTATGAATGTAGCTATTAATTTCGACGTTTTAATAGTTAGACTTTTAATTTATGTATTTAAATAAACATCTTTTACTTTTATTTTAAATCTTATTTAAGGAACGATCTTACAAACTCTTATTCACCTAATATTAATATCATCGGAGAGCTTTACAAAAAAAATCGATAACGATGCTTTGATTTATTAAAATCTCTTTGTAGATAATAAAAAGATAAATCTGATGAAAATATAGTGCCAAGCAAATAAGAGCCTTTTAAGTATTTGGAGGGCTGCTGTTTCACAGCCGATCTCAGTTAAATACTGTGACGCGAAAGAAAGGTCCCGCCCTCTTGGGAAATCTACTGACACTAAGAAAAAAACTAGATTGAAATATAAAGAGAATGTAGCTGGGATTCATGGAAATTCAATCTCGATATTGAGTTTCAACTGTTGCAAAATTAGGCTGTTACGTGACTATTATTTACGGATTGATGGCAATTTGGTGGTAAAATCTTGATTACTTTTTACGTAAACATTTCTTATGTAACGTTTTATTGAATGTTTTTTAACAAAGTTGATTGATTTTTTGTTTTCTTTTTATATCACTAACAGAAAAAAAAACGTTTAAGGTAATATCAAAAACTATGTCGTAATATACACTGGAAAAACATTCGTCAGCAATCGTTGACTTATTTATGTTGATTGGTTTCACGTAAATATGTCACGAAAACGTGAAACAATAATAAATAGTTCAAAGGTTTTTTTTTGCTGTAACTGTTATTTATAAAGGTCATTTATTTGCACGAAACCTAAACAAAAATACCTGTTCTAAAATATTCATCACAATCTATTTTTAAAAGCTAATACTAAATTCGTCTGAATGGATTTAGCGGGAATTTTAGACAAAAATTATTTTTGTTTTAGTTATAAGAAGTAACTGACTGCGGGTAAGCAATTTGGAATGCTTATTATTTAATATATATCTAATATTCTCCAATTCCGAAGACACCGTCACACCGTTTTTTGGATGGTAAGGAGAAATAATCCAGCGATTATGCCACAAGAGTCGAATCACAGAGGGTTTTATACCAATTAAAATATTAAAAATGAATATCTACTCATACTTACTAGCTTTTACTCGCAGCTTCGTACGCGTTAAATTACATATAAACCTTCCTCTTCAATCACTCTATCTAAAAAAACCGCATCAAAATCCGTTGCGTAGTTTTAAATATTTAAGCATACAGTGATATAGGGACAGAGAAAGCGACATTGTTTTGTACTATGTAATGATAAAGTCAAGAAACGAGAAAGTTGTCTAGAAAAATAAAACGATTAAAAAGCTACAAAATAAGTCCTTTAAATAAAACTACTTAGACTACTGCAAGATATAAATGTATAATACAAACTCTTTGCGTATCTAATGCTTAGTTTGTGTCGTATATTCAAAGGAATGCACGTCTGAAGTTGTAAATTTCGCGCTTTCAAAGTGGAAAAATGTTCAGCTCGAATAACTGAACAAAGACATCGATAATAGATTCTTACTCTGTATGGACCTTATGTATTTTTCATAAACTACAGTAAATCTGTAGAAGCGTAAATCATAAATATACCTACCTAAAGTAATCTTACTAATATCTAAGCTGAAAGATCGCGGGAGAGTGGGGTGTTACCAATGTTTTGATATGTTTTTTTTTACTTTTTTGTTGGATTAGCTAGTACTATAAATACACGATATATTTTATGATAAATATTAAACAATAATAATATAATTAGTAACAAAGCAGCAAAAATGAACGTTCTGAATGTTGCTAAACCAACCCCAGCCCATCCCCACTGTACCTTAGGATATATTATCAATCTTTATAATTTCTTTCTTACAATCATATACAAAACTTAATCAATCGCTTTTGACTTGGACCACCACAGAAATGACACATAGCGGTTGTAGGCGTCATGGCGCCGAATAAGAAAATCAGAAATACCCAAAAATACCAGACTTGAGATTTAGGATAAATCTTGTAAACAACACTATTTTGTGTCATCAGCATGGTAATTCAGAAGCCCGTCAGATCAGATTATAGAAGTAAAGCATTTATTGGAAGCTTTATGCTACCTCACTAGATAAATTTCTTGTCAATCACGTAATGTTCGTTATCCACTAGAATATTCATGTAAAAATAATTACATTACAAATATGAACCAATTAGCTATAGATATATATTTTTAAAACAATGCTACAAGACGTACAATAGGTGCAGACATATTGTGTGTTCAAATGTTTAAACATGTGAATCAAATCTATCAGTATTTTGAAACAAAAAAGTTCAACTGTCTATCAATGTTCTTTACGCCCAATTACTATTTAAAACAAATTAAAAATTGTTTCTTCTTTTTTAATGGTAATAGTTTATGTAGAATACTGTTATAACATTCAGTGGCTTATTCTCTACTCTGCTAAGAAATGGTACCTATTTCGCACATGACTTCGCCATATTAGTGTATAATGCTTCAAATTGTGCATAAACTTTACAACTATTACACAGGATATTGCAAATAGAGAATCCTTCAAACTTGAAAACAAAGAAGAGACATCAATTTAAAAATAAGTATAAGTTAAAATATTCGACTCGATAGCATCTCTGCCAGATCAAAGCAGAATTTTTAAATCAGAAATGTGATCCCGAATCAAAGAGCTTTGATACATACCTATACTTAAATTTAGATATTGGTAGTTGTAAATATTGCTCTTTACGTTTCGATGTCCGTTTAATATTGCAAACCGGCATTTTGTAACCCGCTTACGTTCTGAGGGAATAGTTTTGTTTTTTTATAGGATAGTTGTATCAAACGAGCATGCAGTCTACCTGATAATAAGTGATCACTGCCTCCCATGAACTTGTGGTTAAGTCCAGATAAGATAAGAACCTGAGGTCGTCCACAGATGCATTGCTGTCCTTAAGGACTAAGTTTAAATGCCTTAGATAAGTATGTCTTTCTCGATACATCCCTTTTACTTAAAATCCTTAATACTTTTTTACTAGGCAGAAAAGCCACTGGAGTCGAATCATAAAAGGAACCACCACCGTTGAAAGTTTAAAAACTATTTTATCCTGTATTATGAATACATTTACATTATGATAATATAACTCTAAATATGGTAAATGTCATGTTATATAATGAGAATATTTTTTATTGATCCATTACTGTTATGTAAGTTTCTTAATGATTTAATAAGGGTTAATATCATAATCTACCACGTTGGCTAAAAGCGACCCAGTTACAAGTAACAAATAGCACATAAGACACCTGATGTTAAGTACCTACTGCTCCCTATTGACATTTGATACTAACTCTATATGACATTAGTTCTACTTGAAGCTTTTCTTGAACAGACAAACGTAGATTAAGTAGCCTAATATAATCATTTATAGTTAAAAAAGCTCTAACATTCGATATTACGATTAAAACTCAATTTTATCCACTGTGACTAGCATAATCCAAAGAATAAGAATAGCAAAAGCAGTTTCTAATATACTAAAACCGCAAGCAATGCAGATATGAGACATTAACCATTATCCGTCCTCGTAACGTTTAATTAATCAGAGGCTTCTAAGCAGACGTTGCTGTCTGCAATTGCACGGAATAACGGAGCGAAAACCCGAATTTTAGTCAGCAAGCGAAATTAAACAGTGAATCGATTTTCAGCTCGACTATTGCGAGTGCAATGCACGGCGATATTCAGCAAATGCGCGCCTAACAAATTATACGAATAGACGATTATTGTGCCTCATTTTCCTGTAGGTCGTTCAACTTGTTACACTCCTGTCGTTTATTAAGTTTCATCCACGGTTGCCATGGAATTTTATCATCAGAGTAATAAAGAGAATTCCCGAGAAGCGATTTTGTTCGATAACATATTTCTTGTAGTAGTGTACTAGAAAGAGGTTCGCTGAAGTAAGATTTTATCAGAGATCGACCTCATGATCTCGTCCTACATCAGCTAAAGACGTCGTTTCGCTCTTACCGTATAAAGCAACCTATTTATATTTTAGTAAAGAGTGCCACGATGCGCCAGCTGGTGAGGCCGTTGGATAAACCGCCTTACATTAAGCTCGCATTGTTCAAATTCAGTAGCTCGGCAATATGGGGCTAATGCCTATAGCCTATTATGTATGCTCACTTGACGAACAAAGAGTTTGTACTGAAAACTACATCCAAATTACGCTTACTTCCTTAATATAAATCGCAAACTCTTATACTTTTTCCTAATATGTATAGTAAATCTTTTAATATTTATATAGATAGTTTTTCTACAAATACCCACCAAAAGTTAATAAAAAAATATATAAAAATTCTTATAATTTGACTTTAAATGATTGCGGAACAAGTATTATTATTGATTCTATTACACATAATAAATTATATCTTGAATATTGTCCAAAATCATCATTTATGAATATTAATGTCACAAATTTTTATTATCAGTTATCGCTAACTGGTGTAGATAAACAGATAGGTATTCGTAGCAGTGAAGTAATACCAATAGAGCGAACATACGCAAGTCTCTCCATCACAAGTCATAACGCTAAAGATACTTATGTAGCTGCTGAAAGAACACGCTGTCTTGTGTAAAGATATCCATTGGCACAAGGAAACACGTCGATTTTTACGTCCACTTAAAATACGCGTCCATAACGACCGCGAATAAATGCGTAAACCGATATCTTGACACAAAGCGGCGTAGCACGTTCACAGAATGTGGCGCGTAAACATCCCTAGACACTACCTGTGACGCTGAGCAAGGACATGGTGGGACGAGCGTCCGCCCGGCCTGGCTGGCCCGTCGACCCGAGGCGGTCGGCGGGGCCGGCGCCTCACCGGCCGCCGCGGGGCGCCATATCTCGCACACGCGCGCCCGGCTCTACGCGGGCCGGCGACCGACTGACGCCCGGCTACTCGCCGCCTCGCCATCAACCTACAAACGGCAGGACATGCCTCCGCCGGCCGGCGGCGTTGCGGACACCCCGATTCGCACCGATCACCCCGATCGCTCCGCGAACGTGCTCGACCACCGAAACCGATAAAACTGACACACTCGCGGCGACACACGCGGCCGAATGTTGCGAGACGCGAAAGCTTCTCGTCTCGATCGCGATAATAATGAGGCTTCGAAGGCGCATCCACGCATTTTTAGGTTCACGTCCACCGCGCAGGCGTACTGAAAACGTCTTCTGACATCACCGGCACCCGGATTATTTTCGCCCGGCGAGGTAAATACCCTCACATCGATCGGACCCGGTTAAACTGGATGCAATTATTGCACTGCCCTAGTCCTCCTACTGATGCAGTTTTTACCTCCACTAAGTGCTATAGAGCATTAGTTGTACAGCCGCAATATGGCATCGTTACTATTCCCCTCGCGTTCGCGACGCTGTATTGACTGGACGTTACCTTGCAAATCACATTAAGAACAAACTGGCATTTTAGTCGTTGGTTCGTTGAACAAAACGTGGAACTTTACTACGAAAGTTCTTAATAAAAGTATTCTGAAGTATTTCAATTTCTTTGTGTAGAATTTAGCACAAATGTAAACAATATTAAACACGTACGAAAAGTAGAATACTTAGTCCTAGAACAACATCTTTCTTTTAATTGTACCAGTAAAACACAATTACCTTATTAAATGATAAAAATTGTGTTAAGTTGGTCTTAAGTAGCTTAAGTGGTTGTATTGAAAGGAAATCATTTCATAATTGAGTGGGGAGATATTTCTGCGGCAGTGTATTGCATGTGCCTCGGGAGACGGAATTTAATCAGTTGTGCGCCAACCGCGTGTAAGTGCTTTTATGATATAAAACTCCATGTTCGTATTAACATATCTAAGGCAATCTAGTGCTCATTTATGGAATGTTTTATATAGATTTTTTACAAATGTATACTTATGTATACTTATACAAATGTATTTTTTGGGTGACACACAAATAGACCAAACAAGGCGTTAAGTAAATTAGAATTATTTTTAATCGATATTTTTCTTTTTATTATTACAAGAAAAAGTCATGTCTGATAAGTTTACTCAAATACACGAACGAAATAATAGCACCTTGAGATATAACACATTTTGTGGTCAACACATCAAAATTGTCTTCAAGTTTTCGCAATTGAAACTGGTTGTATAGCTGTCGAAAAAAGGGGTCAGTAAACGACACGACTTTTAAATATAATCTAAATCACTTTTCATTATTGTTCTCATTTAGTAAATAATTGCAACAATAACTTTAAATTTAATTTCTAGCCATTTTTGCCGCTCCTCTCGTAGCGCTACGTGATGTGGCTACGCCGACGTGATGGTAGCTTACTTTACAATGTATTTTGTTATTATGCGATAAAGTCACAGAAAAGCATTCCATTACAATCCATATAATTGAGTAAGGCAAGAAAAAAATTAATAATACAAATAATTGAATAAAAATATGACATGTCATTTTTGAAGGTGGTAGAAGGCAGCTTCAATACCGGAGGCACCACCACGCCCTTTTACCTACAGTGCTTGTTAGAGTACCTACCGCTGTATTGCGGATTGAAGGGTGTCGTGACGAAGACACACTTATCTACGACATTTCAACTCAGTCCTCAAAGGGTAGCAGCGGCAAAAATGATCGAACTTACGTAGGACTCTAATCTCATTAGATATTGTAAATTTTATTCTATTTAATCCTAGATAACACTTAAATAAATTATTTGGCCTTTTTGCTATTTAAACGAATACTCCATCATTGACGAAGTAAAGGAAGAACGACTGGGAACTTGGAAATGAGCTGCGTAGGCAGGTACTTAGGTTGAGTTGGGCACAATGCAGTTTTAAAGTGGGTGGGCGGTTACCCAGAAGCCGTATTCTGGCCTTTTTAAATATCACATCCTGATAAATGCGTTGGTGTTTCAGAAGTAACTCACAATAAAATGTTTGCTTTAGATATTAAGATTGAAAATGGTAGAAAATTGGTGAACTTAAAATTATTGTCAACACAGTGTTCGATTTACCTATTGGTACTTTAATTATAACATTTTACGATTAAAACAAATAATTACATATGATGGTACCTACCACGCATATATTTTGAGAAAATATTATGTAGATAACTACTACTTATAAGCTCTTAATATCGAAACGTGTCTAGGCTATTACCTAAATTATAACTATTGGAAAAGCTCCCTAATCACTCAACGTTAGGTAAATGTGGCATCTTAAGTATGTATAGGTATGTATAGTTCACTTTGTTCACATTATAAACAAGCACAAAAACATATATAAACTTTTTATGCTTTAATATAAGAAAGTTCCATCTCCCCGAATAAAAGAGATACAAACATGCACAGCGGAAGTTTAACAACTTGCTGTAGAAAGAAACCTCAAAGTATGTATAAAGTAAAGTAAGGTAAAGGCAGCTTTACAGGCAAGAATTTAATCAGTTGCGAGGCAAACGCGTGTAAGTGCCTACTTATAATTGAAAAATTCAGTGCACGTATTTGATGGCATCGGGCACGTACTCGGGTATTTGCAGTTTCCTGCCGATCTACATTTACTTTCGTGTATTTTCTGGAAATGGCAGAAATAACAAGGATTAATCATTACATCTAAATAACTTTTACGTTTGAAATTTAAGTACCTTAACGTAGAAATTTAAATTTATTTAATAGTTGTTATTAAGATATTACTTATGTCAGATTACTACCTAATTGTATCACTTTTGTACGTTCTTTTTTTTGTACGTTATATACAAACAACTTCTTTACTCTTTATTTATAGGTAACTTTACTGTTTATTTATAGATGAGGAACTGAATTACTAATTCCATATCCTTTTATATTTGCCTTATTACTTGATAAGTTTACATTATAAAATGTAAAGAAAGTAAACAAACATAGCGCTATTAACTCTTTAATAAACATCTTTAATTAGATAATACTTGGACCGTAAGTAATAATAATGTTACAAATTGCAACGTAACTACATATTTACTTACCTCAAGGACAAAACGAAATCGGTGGGTCAAAAAAGAATAATATATTGGTCCTTATAATATAATGTAGATGAGCACTATGGTAGGAAATTGCTAAATCCCCTAAGGGGACAAATAGGAAATGAAAGCTTGTTATAAATAAACGTTTTTTCCCCTCAAAATCCACATTTATATTCCTTGTTGTTTACCCCCAGAGACCATGTAATGACATAGCAGTATCATTAATTAAGTTTGATCGATTGCTTACGAAAAAAACTTACTTAATCACCCGAATAGAACCTTATACTTACAAACAACATGACATAAATTGAAAAATATTATTTACTCAACAAATAAAAGTTGAGTAAATAATACATACTTTACAATTTATGTCATTACATATATGCCTATGTAACTTTATCATTACCTACTTTAATATTAAGTAACGTATTCAGTACTGGTGTGAGTACTAGCCATGACTCAAAGCTGCCTATGAAAGATCTATCCCCTTTCTTTTTATATCCTCGTATAATTAGGTGACAAACGTCTGACTTATTACAGTAGATTATACGTAGCTTTAAACGGATACTCTTTTAGACTTACCTAAATTAGTCATAGTTAACTCATAAAATTAGTTAATTGATCTAAGTACGCATTCTAAATTTAAGGCTGAAGTTAATGTTATTTATTGTTAAGTATCTAAGTCGTAAGTAGTTTAAAAATTTCACTACTTTATTTATTAGATTGACTTGACTTGACAGTCACAAGTTATTTGAAATATTACAGCAACAGCAACACTAAACCAAATTCTTACTTATGAAACTACACTTTTGTTTGACAAGTGTTTGGTAAGCCTGAAGCCATTTTAACTTAGCATAAACAAAAGCAGTTACTTTTAATTTATGTGCACCAGGTAGTAATATTATTGGAATTGTTTTTGGAAGTTCAAATGGTTATTAATAGTCTTAAACGTGTAACATTGTGAAATAGATAGTCTAGATGCTACATCTTAAAACTAATACTTTACGTGCTATTTCTTGAAATGAAATAAAACAAAAGTGTAAAGTGTACGAGCAAAGACCCTTTAACAAAATACTGCGAAATAAGCTTCCTACTTCTATTACCCGTTCGTTCAGTTAATGCACTAGGTAACTAATTCTGAAGTTTTATTACCTTGACTAATGTACCGGATAGAGTCCTAAAAGATCCTCTACGAATAAGTAGATAAGCGATGTGATCTACGAGGAAATAGGGTATTCAGAGACCGACAAATGCACACTGTTTTTATCAAAAATATGATTGGGCCAAAGAAATGCTTTTTGCTTAATAAGTAATATATACATACGTAGATATATCTTTTCGTAAAATCTGTTTGTTTGAGATAATAATTAATGACGAAATGAAGTGAATGTAATGACGAAATTAATTACGTCTGAATTAGACGTCTATTGGTTACGTTGTCTTTGGATCTTGCGCTGGACTATATAATTGCCTAATGACCTTGTTCCTGCTATGAATTGATTAAACCGCCACCGTGCCGCAAATTAGTTTGTGGTGAGCTACCTATAAAGGCGACTTCAGTCGATTCAAACTCAAGCAGCCCACACGAATTACACGACGCTTAAATATAGCCTGTGAATAGACAGCTTTAAAAAGAAATGGCTTAGCCTCAATAGTCTGGATCTATCTCGTTCAATCTCTTTCACTTACAAAAAACGTGAACCCACATACCCTCTTGAATCTGCCTCCAAAAATAAACTTGCAAATTGAACGATACTTATCTAGGCGAGAACTTAATCTACCAATTAGTTAAGCTCTACTAACAAATGCTTGTTAGAAATCTGCATCAGTATTTTACTACGATGTCAGTGTAAAATGGGGGGAGTAGCCAGCGAACCATCTCATTATTTTCACCGACTTGTCCTGATTTCAGTTATAAGGGGACCCATTAATATTCATAAAGACCGCAATATTTCAGATAAGTATAAAAATTGTACCTAAGGACATCTCATTTGAAATAAATGAAATAAAGCTCATTTGTTCTTTATATTTTAGACATAAAACGATAAAAAATAAATCGTTTTCAATTAAATAAAAACCTATCATGCAGAACAATTGACAATATGGTCCTAGATTGTAATTAAAATTCATTGTATACAGTGACTGACAATCAGAGGGTAGCTTGTTGAGCGCATCATGGTATCGGCGCTTCGTTACACAAATAATCTTCGTCAATGAGCCGTTGTACCCATCGGCGTTACGTAATACGCACGTGGTGTAAGCGTCACATAGCCTCTTCCGACTTTCCACGAAAATACTCGAGTCCGAACCCAAATATCGATCCAGAGGAGCGCGCGAACTCGCGACACGGCTGTGACGTCACAGCCGACACGATTCTTACTATGTTTTAACCCTATATAAGCACCACGAATTCAGCCTTGCAACTACTGGATAAAGCTCAAAATAAACTGATACTTACAATAGGGTTGATCGATTCGGTATAGCAGGATTATAGTAGGTGTAACACAGTGGTACTCCCGCGTGCGAGCCTCCTGACCCACATTAGACGCACTAAACTTAAGGCCGATGCGTAATGTGGATGCAGTCGCTAAAATTAAATTATAACAAGGGAAAGCTTTAAACAATAAAGAGACAGTAATATCGTAATATTCGTAATTGTATATTTATTAACTCTAAAATTGTATTTTAATAATTCATATTTTAATAGTAAAAGATAATATATGAATACTATAATATATTAATACTTAGTAATACTTTAATACGTACTTCTTATCATACTTATCTACTAAGAATAGCATACCTAACTCAGAAAAATGTGTCATTCTTCATGGAAAATACCTATAAGAGTAATTTTGTTAAAATATTCGCAACGAATGAGCTCCAATGAATGTTACCTGCTCGTAGTTATTTCTACATATTAAAATTGGCACCTACTTAGTTATGCATTCATTAAAAATCTGTTATTAAGTATGAATTAACTTTATTTTATTACATTTTAGCAGATTCACATGATTCTTAGCGCTGTTACATCAATAAAATGCTCTTGTACCTACCTGGCGAACGAAGCGTTACTTTACCGCTTTATCGAATTCGACAACTTCCAGATTTTCACATACGGAAAGTCATTGCATTTTTCAAACTCTACATGGGCAAAAATATCCCAAACGTTTGAATGTAAACTACCAGGGCTGTCGCCAAATATAATAGCGGATCAATACAAATCATTATTATACATTGGAGGGTTGCAGATACAAATTTCCATGCATTTTTGCCGCCTTTCATAAGAATAAGTGGCAAAAAAAAAGGTCGTCAATAATAACATATGGTCAAAAAAATATATTGGCATGGTCCGCGGGCATTAAAGTATAGGTACCATTTGATAAATGTAAATACAATGTTTACCATTCTAATTCAACGAGGCTTTGGACCAAAGGGAACTGGATGAATTTCTTTCTTAAATCCACCTACTATTGTTTGAAGCATAACATTATAAGCATTATAAGGATTATACTTTTCGGCTAGTCAGGGCCGGTCTTAGCCATTTAGGCGCCCCGGACAAGTCACAAGTCACACGTCATTTGGTGCCCCGAGCGAGTCAAACATTTATGCGCCCCGGGCGAGTCACACGTTTAGCGGTCTTAAAGCCCTATAAAGTGGAAAATATGCCGTTTTAGTACACATGTGTTGGAGCTCGTGGCGCCCTTGGGCCCGGCGCCCCGGGCGACAGCCTGGGTCGTTGTCGTCGTCCCCTTAAAACCAGCACTGCTTATAGTTTCATTTGTTTAAATACTGTGGAATACTTCTGCCTATTTTGAAAATAACTTTTACCAACGTAAGTACCTATATTAGGTTAGATTAGAAAAAACTTAAAAATAAATTAAATAATAATCCAATTTAATTTAAGATAATTTATTTTCATGTTGTAAGTATATTTATTACATACTTTATTCATGAATTACGCTCTATTGCATAAACCGAATCAGTAACAGTCTTCCACACACAGGTAATAGTTAAACTAATTATATAAGGTATTCCTCTCGGAAGGAAAATACGTTGATTAGATGCAATAATATCATTTAAAGTCCCTACGCCAATAAACTCCTTAAATGCTTCGAAATATTTCTTAATGTTTCGAATATCACTTCGTTTCGGCTAGTGATTAATGACCAATTCAAGTTATCACAGTCTGATCTGTGATAACTTGAATTGGTCACTAATCTAGTCTTTTATCTATTTGTTTTTTCCCGTCGACATTTAAATTGGTAAATCCTATTCCGCTATAACCTCTGTATTGAATGCAGAAGGGAGTAACTCTGCTGGAAAGAAGTGCGCGTATCGCGCGCTTAACCATAAGACTTCGTAGTCGTAGCTAGAGGCCGCCTAATGGTAGCCATGGGGCGCAACAATTAAGGTGTAAACTTTGGAGCTATATAATATGTTACAATGTGTGGGTGAAAAAAAAACTAACTACGTACTCTGTTATAAGTAACGATGTATGTATGTATGTACGAAGGTAAACGATGAAAAGATCGATGTGAAATATTTACTTATTTTTTTCTTCTTAGCTTCTTACATATTAGGACTTTTTATTACTTCTAATTTCAATTCTGGCATTAATGTTTGCTGACTTAGGTCATTTCACTTTACATGAAATAAATAGTATGGTACTTCCACGCGCCCACACCACTCTTAGTTGAACAACAAACTTTACTGCTTCAGGCTTCTTCCGAACTTTAGGGAACTCTTACAGAAATAATAAAACATATCGAGCATTAACTAACTTGTCTTTTATTGAAATAAATATAACTATAACAAAACCCAACAAACAATTATACATTTTATACATTACATAAACAAAAAACTAGCAGCACTATGCAGGGAGTCCATTTACACACAAAATATAGCATTTTATATTAGTTACATTTTTTGTATTGAAGATTTGAATTGGAAGATAGCTTCTTCCCTCTACCCGTCCAAGAGAGATCAATGTTGATCAATATTATTGGTCATAAAAATAATAAGGGATTAATTATAAATATTATCCCTAAATAGTGGAAAGGATAAGACCTGTCCCAAGATCCATGGTAAAATCTATCCTTAGGTTATCAAACATGTAAAAGGCTTAAGACATAAACAGCCACTTTACAACGTAGAAACCTTTCAAAACAAAGCACTCCATGAATATATTGAATATATTTTAAATCTAAATTCCTCTGCATACAATTAATAAAAGCAAATCAACTACATACTTACCTCTTATAAAATGTACGCAAACCTAATCTATATTCTATATATTACTATATTTCTTATTCGGTCTTAGTTATAGAGATTAAAAACTTCTTACAAAATATTTTAGTAAAATCTATTTATAAATCTTAACTCAGTCCTGTTCATTGCATTAAACTACTTCTTGCAGGTGAAATCATATTGTGATGTCCATATTAATAAAAACTTCCTATTTGCCGTAGACAACAAATATAGACATAGAGATACATAGACGCAATAACCAATTAGACTTCAAATAATTAACATTATAACATTATTTTTTCGTTGATAGCCAATAAATAGGTGATGTTGCTATGTGCAAACGCAGCATACTATTATTGTAACAATTTATTTATTACTTAGATCAAAAGCATTAAATTTTGTACAACTAACATGATGTTAATGGTTTAGAAATTGTAGTGGAGACTACACTTCCCATAGTTGGAAGTAGCAATAAAACAGGGATTGCCTTGGTAAAGGCGCCCTGGGCAATTCACACATTTGGCGCCCGGAGCGAATCACATATTTGGTGCCCCGATTCAGACATTTTGCATTCTTTATCAATTCTTATACATATTATAAAGTGAAAGATGTCGCGATTTTTTAGACATACATCGGCGCCCGTGGCGTCCCTTGGGTGCGGCAACCCGGGCGATCGCCCGGGAATAGCCGGCACTGCCAATAAATAAACAATAAATATACAAAATCTATTTGGTTATTTTATCGTAACATACAAATGTAATTATAATTTATTATTTTTGTTGGTAAGCACATATCTAGTAGAAATTTATAAATGTTTAATTTGCATATAGACTAGCAAGAATTCGAAATGTATATAAAGTACAAATGTATTATTTCTACATTTGTTTTTATTGAGATAAACTATTAATTGCAATCTTATCTGGTTATAAGTGAAGCACAGTAAAAAAATGCATTCTAGCATAGATACTTCACTCTTGCCTTCAATATAATTTTATTCTATTTCTTATGACTAATCGTCTTCTATTCGAAATCATATTGCTTACATAACACTGTTCAGACCCTCAGCAAATTTCAAGTACTTCTCGTGTCTATCTGCATAATTATCACAATCATTCCTTCTTTCCTCAATAAACTTCCTTTCATGAGATAATATTACATTGAAGAGAGTACTTGAATGTATGTTATTGCAGTCATATCTGACTATTTTGGCCTGTTTTTGCCACATGTTGTCCAGGCTACATACCTTACAATGTTTTTTGACTAGAGCACCATTACGTCTGGTCAGACCAAAGTAATCATATATAATCATGATTATTTCATGAATAATAAAGCGCCTATGATACCACAATGTTTCATGGTACTTATAAAACCTTATCAACTCATTATTTAATACCAATTCATGGAAAAGTACCTCTAGCTTACGACACAAGTATATGTAATTAACAGCGCAATTGCAATTTTTTGTGGAAAATGAGAGTAACAGCTTAATTATATTCTCCTCCGAGTAAAACAAAAGTTTCTCTTCCGAGGCTGAGTTTGTCAAATCACTTGGAAAGTTATTGGCCACTTCTCTCGCAAACACTTTGCGTAAATTGACATCAATTGTGCTTTGAAATCTTTTCCAGGATTCATTATTAAGCTTAAAAATATTTTTAATACAGAATTGCCTGTAATGAAAACAACTAAAATCTGACACGTGTTTTGCTATCCATCTTTCTGAGAAATTATACTCCTTAATATAGAACATGTGAATATCAAACTGTTTTTCAACCGTCTGGAGTGTGTTGATGAACCAGGTCCGATGGTTCCAGCTGTGGTAGTTGTTGGGGCACTTATCTGATGCTAGTTCACAAATGCAGAGTTCTTCATTTATCAGGTTCTCTAAATAATTGCTATGCAGAGTGTCATCTGAAATTAAGAAATGCCTTATGTCAATCGCTTTTAAAAATTGTAATTGAAACTTACCCTTTAATATGTCTGATTAGAATATTTTATTGTTTTTATATTAATAGATTGGTATTAATTTAAAGAGAATATGTGACAAATTAAAATAAATTAAATTAAATAACGCTTCACACTCATAGCACAACAGTAGGATTTTCTCCTTTGTCGTGTGTG
>DWPV01003137.1:0-15758 GCA_018251915.1 Urbanus proteus proteus | reverse complement strand
TCACTACATAAAACAAAGTCGCTTTCCGCTGTCCGTCCCGATGTATGCTTAGATCTTTAAAACTGCGCAACGGTTTTTTAATAGAAAGAGTGATTCAAGAGGAATGTTTATATGAAATTTAATGCGTTCGAAGCCGGAGGCAAAAGCTAGTATGATATATTTGTTTTTTTTTAACTGTGCGATGTATTAGCAATCTTATGGAAAAAACGGACTTTTGCAGTATTAGACAGTTGTTAAAAATGTGTATTTACGTAAAAATATTTCAAACTAACGTGATCGCCGCATACTTTTTCAGGTCTTTTTCTATCTGATAAAATTATTTCAATCTATGCTATGTATTTGAAAGATTTTTAATAATATAATTTTGGTCACCTGAGTACAATTAAAGCTAATCAAAATATAAGTAATCGTCTGTGTATTTAGTTCACCTTTTCGTGATATATCTATAAAATTCAAATTGAGTCACTTTAATTCTAAAGGTGCGAAATGTCCATCGGCGATGATTACATCAGGTGCTCTGCCTGTAACCCTGAATTCTAAATGAGGTTCATAAAACTTTGTCTAAAAGTCCACTTAGATGTAATTTGGCAATATAAAGAAATCACTTTAAGGCCTTATCGACTTAGGAAATGGATGTCATATCCGCGTATTAAAATGTTTCTTAAGATTATATCGACTGTATTATTTAGTTTTTTTAAGTATATTTTTATCATTAGTATAGTTACTAGATCTAACTTCTCTAACAACGCATCTGTGTCTCAATTCATATCTGAATATGATTATAACCTACATTTTTTATGTGATTAAAGTAGCAAACGAGCATGCAGTCCACTTGATGGTAAGTGGCCACTGCTGCCCATGGACATCTGAAATCAACCCCAGAAAAGACCTGAGGTTGACCACAGATGAGTTGCTACTCCTGAGAACTGTGACCACACCTTTCAGATCAGAACACAGCAAAGCTTAACACTGCTGTTATTAGGCAGAAATAGGTGTGGCGATGGTGCCGTCGGAATCGAACCACACAGAGTTCTACCACCTTTAAAACATACTACTACAACATTTTACGTAGGCGGCAGTAGCCACTGCATTATTAGTAAATAATGCATGATGCGTGCTACTACGTGCTACCATCATAGTACAAAAAACTACATATACAACAAATTCAGAACATATTACCTATAACGGCAGCATAACTATCATTATGTTTTGTATACGAGCAGTTAATGATAATAATTTAAGCTACATTTCCTACTACAAATAACCTCAATTTATAATGTAGAGCTTTTAGCATAAAGTAGTGTTACAGCCTGCGGGCTCGGAACTAATCGTAAATTATAAAATTAAACTAGACTTACGATTACACGGAAGCTAGGAAGCGACGAAATCTGAGCTAATTATATCTTATCTATAGCAGTTAGATTATAATGGTTATTATTTTTGTCTACCGGGGTAAATCTGATTCTTGACACCTTAACTATTAAATTATCCTATATCTGTAGTAGGTCTGTACATACATATGTATATTCGTTTGAATGTATCTAATATCCTCAATAACCTTGAACCTATGAACCGTGTAAAATTGGCTTGATATCGTAATTGTTCTTTCCAAAAGATGTGGTAGAAATTATCAATTTTCTAAGGTTACCAACATCTAGAAGAACCCCTTTCTGGAGAAGGTGCCTAATATGTCCTGTAGTTGACTTTAGATAACTGTTTAACAAATTAATAATTATATTTATAGATCAGTAGTTATAAATTCTCTATATTCAGGTTGATCATTAAGCTCTACATCTGGTTGATCATTAAGCTTCATTTCATAAACACGCACTTAATATTATACGCATGCATAGTCGAGTATTGCAGGCTTAATCAAACCAAGTTTAATTGTATACCAATACGTAGACAATATAATTACACCAGCGAAAGCTTATCAGTAAATTTCATCATCATTACGCAATAACTCTACATTATATGCAAGAACGCGATCAAAACGATTAAGATCGACGACCTTCAATTAAGTGTATAAAAAACTTATGCATCATTACTCTAGATACTCGTATGGTTTACTCACGATACGTAAAGCGCCAGAAGGCGCATTCCTTTGGCCGGAAGGCTACTTTTTACTTTACGAGTCATGTTTTTACGCGGTTGTATCTATAGTCATGACTTATAGTTCCGCTTAAGCTTAGTATTGATTTTGACTTATCACACTACATAGTGTAAAACAATGTCGCGTATCGCTGTCACTATGTATGCTTACATCTTGAAAACTACGCAACGGATTCTGATGCGATTTTTTTGATAAGAAAAGAAGAAGGTTTAGGTATATGTAATTTAATGCGTGCGAAACCGGGCAAAAGCTAGTGAAACCATAACATGAATAATAATAGTACAGCTAAGAGCCAACAATGAAACGTTGTAAAAGTTGTCATATGCTCAAAAAGAAATGGTAAATGTCAGAAAGCGCGTTACTTTGATCGGAAGGCTACTTTTCACCTCACAACGGGTCATGTTTATACGCTGCTGTATCTATAGTCGACTTTTAGTTCTAGCTAAGCTTAGTATTTATTTTGACTAATGAAACAATAGAATTAAAACACAAGAATATAAAGACGTAACCGTTAACATATTTATGCTGAAGGATAAAATTTAAGTGCCAGAAAGCAAAAAGCGTTGAAACATTTTATAAAATGTATCGATAAATAACGGTATTTATTAATATTTAATCTAGTATCAAAAAATAAACAATTTATACTGTAAAAAAATACCTACTTTAATAATTTATGAATTGTGTGTAAATAAAAATCAGATGAAACTAACCAGAAAACTACGAAACTAACTAAAAATTAGATGAAACTAACCAGAAAACTACGAAACTAACTAAAAAACCAGATGAAAGTCACGCAGTCGGATCTTGTACTAATCGTTATAATCATTAGTTCCGCTCGAGCTTGGTATTGATTTTGACTAATGAAACGTCGTAAGATTTGTCTTGTCCTAGAACATGTCGCAATACGACCCAATGATTCATGTGTATAGAAGGATTAGTTCGTTTTTGTTAGTTTGGAGCATAATGGAAAAGGTTTGGCGTCGATTATATTTTGGTTTTTTGGTTTGAGTTCACAGCATCATATAAAAAATAAGTATTTACTTTAAAAGACAGATTGTCGATTTAAGGTCCTAAATTTTTAAACTGGAGATTTAGAAAAAATCTTTTAAGTAAATAGTAAATTGGAAAGGAGTTTCTGCTAACACACGCCGTGTAGAGAAACTTCTTTGAAAATAGGTAAGGAAAAAGCGTTACGCGCTCAATGCGACTATCTCTCTCTTTATGTACTTACCTCTAGAAGTACTGGGTCTGTTTGATGAAATATTTTTGAATTGATAGATTATTGATTCAGGTACTTTATTTTTTTTAAAATGACTGTATAAATAATTCTCTTAAAACATAATATTTTTTCAAATTTAGATTACAGTTGAATTATTACTTAAAAATACGCTTTTGACACTCCAAGCCCCATAGTAGGACCTAAATACATTAATTAGATCTGTCTGGCCGGCGATCGAACCCGGGACCGACTGCACGCTAGAACGGTATAGCAACCACTCCGCCACGGGGGTCGTCTAAAAGAATACAAATAACGATATATAGCGATATTAAAAATAGTACAAATTCGTCTTGTACGAGTACAACATTATGTAGTCTTTTTCAGTGCTTGTATAAGAAACCTACTTTTTGTAAGCAGTCTAAATACAATAGCGTTATAATCCATTGGAATCTAGTCTTAGTTTTTTGGTTTATACAAGAAAGATCTTACATTGTGCTCACAGCAGACAGTTTTTGCTGGAATTGCGTATAAAAATGAACACGACACGTCATCGAGATACGTGCCAGACTTCGTTTTAAGCGTAAAATTTTTTGTTTAGGTTTTTTTTGCTGGAAAGAGCTTATGGACTGTTGTGTAAAATCTGCTGTTACTAAGGATTTTATTGGTCTGACATATGTGGTTATGTGACACTAAAAAGCCAAATACCATTTTTAGTAATGCTTGTTTTTGAAAAGACGCAGACATAAACAAACTTTTCAACTGTTACGCCTTAGACCTACAGCTATATTCCAGTGAAAGTTCCTTCAAAATCGGTCTAGCCATTTAGAAGAAAACTAATCAGCCTCAGCCAAACAGACCGACAAAAATATTTTTGATTGCCTTTTTGTTATAGGTATCTTGTATTTGACTAAAAATGTTATTTTGAAATCACAAACAGACACTTCAATTTTATTTATTTGTATAGATAGAGGGAAGTAGGTAGGTACCTCTAGATTTATTTTGTACTTAGCTTCCATTAAATGTATGGGAACAAGGATAAAAATACATTGTATATTCATTGCATTGTGATTAATACACACATGTAGGTATTGCGCCCCACTTTATTGTATCCTATAAATAAATTTCCTTCTTAATTTACCGTCATGATGTTTTCATGACAATTGAAGGATACATGCTAGTAATTAATCTCTGAACGTGCAAATATTATATGTAAGTTATAACCATAATTTATTGTACACGAGGCAATATAAATAAAAAACATCAATATGGATCAAAGGACAATAGGAATATAATCATGAGTTATTCTTTACTTTTCTAGTAAAATAGTACTAAATTATGTGTTTTAATGCTTGCTTTGGTATTGAAATATCCGCGCTGTATTAGTAATATAGTTATAAATCATAATATTTATTAAGAAAAAAAATTATAATATTAGGTAATTATAAAACGCAGATGAGTGTAGTGTAGCGTTAGGATTTTTCCTATGTTGCGGGTGCTATAGAGAAACATCTAGATTTAATTCATTATTTATCTGTCTGGCCAGAAATCGAACCTGGAATCTTTTGCGTATCCCATAGGTATGGTAACCGCTCCGTTACGCAACCCACGAGTTCTTACTACTGAAGGATAAAATTGGTCTATGTCCTAAGATAAGATTGTAAGTTCAGCTATCTTTCTGGTCTGAGAACAGCCCACTGCCTGTCAGACCGGTATGGTGACCGCCCTGCCATGCTGGTCATCAAGATAAGTAATGAATATCATATTATGAGTTTTTTAACTTACTAATTTTTTTCTTTAAATAAATAAATAACGCTTCACACTCATAGCCCCACAGTAGGATTTTCTCCTGTGTCGTGGGTGCCATGGACAACACACAAGACAAGGACACACACCCAAACCAAGAACGGAAATTTAAACTCATCATAACAAATAAATATCATTCTTTATTAATAAAATAAACACCCAGATGCATATCCGCCTATGCAGCCGTCTCGTACACGGCTTTTCGATTTTTACGCAGGGAGTTTTTCGGGATAAAAATCGCTTTCCCGTACGTCCATTTAAATTGGATCAGCTTTTACTAAGATTAGTCTGTAGGTTGGAAAGATAAAAATATTAAAATTCGAAATATGATTCATGCCTAAGCTTGGTCTAAATAGCTTAAACTGAATTTTAAAATCAAGCATCTATGCTTTATGTTGGTATCGTATTTTTTACAAGTTTAGTTATGCATTGACTCTTATAATTATTTACGATGTAAGAATTTATACGTAAACGAAATAAATATATGAAAAACCTACCGGGTAGTTAGTTATTTAAACTAAAAATAAAAATACGTAAACATGACTAACGGTGTTCTTTGTTATAATTACAATATGGCTTAAGCTACAGATGAGAGCACTAAATTCCTGAGCACGTATTTCACAGTGCAAATAAATAAACGAAGAAAAAAAGATACGGGAATCACTCGTTTGATTAAAGAAATACCCGAGTCGTTTACCTGCTTGACTCATTGTTACAGGAAAAAGTATTTCATACTTCGTATCGGTGAAGTACTGTTAGGTACTTGTTCTACAACATAGCTACAAAAGATTTAATTCAACGAAAGAGATGGTAAGTGATAAATACATAAAAGATGCGACGTCACATTTGAACCGTACATTAAATAAACAGCAAGAAAGTATACATTCATGAATGTGTATCTTTAGTTAAGTACCTTTATAAAATGTATGATATTTTTAAAATTTTGCCGAGATATTTTGATACAATCTTGGTAAGATACTTTTCAATGCGATCCGTACTAGAATAGCGTTTATAAATAAACAATATAAATATACTGCATAATAATGCTGCAAGCCTTATTCAGTTATGAGGGCGCGTGTCCAATATTTCTCGTGCAATGAACGTAAAATTCCACAAACAGACATCTAATCTATTTAATTTTATTTTAAATACTTCACTTCAATACATCTTACATTTATATACATCAATAATTCAAGTATGTACGAGTATCGCTTCATCGCCAATTCTGGGGTAGTGAAACAGAGCCATTGCAATGATGCAACGCTCCAAATACACGTCCAACGTCATATGGAGAATAAAAGTTTTTCTCTTCCCTCTCGTTGCACAAATTCTTGGCAAGGGTGTGAAGTGGTTCGTATCCTACTAGCCCGATTCCTGTAACCTATTAAATCCCGTTTGACACGGTGACCTGGAAGCCTTGACATCAAATGGAAAGTAATAAATAAATGCCGCCTACATAGCTTCTAGGTCTTAATGTGGTTTGGATATCGTGGATAGGCAGGAATATAAATATTTAGGACTGTAATTGGTGTTTTATTGTGATCTATATAAAGATATTTTGATCTATACAAATAAAATAAAATTGTGTTTGTGATTTTAAAATAACATTTTTTTACTTAATGCATATGAAGTATAGGTCCATGAAGCAACAATACAGTGTATTTTTATAGAAATTAACCCGTTCTAATCCCGGCTGGGATAAATATTTTTTTAAATCTAGTGATGCAGTTTTAGTCTTTATTAAAAGCGGCCTCGTAAGTCCTATCTGCATTTTTGCTAATCTTATTAGTTCCTTATTTCCCCATCCACGCATACTTAAGTAACGTAATGTGTACATTAAACTGCTCTCTCAGATTAAGACATTCCTATCTCACTTTCTCGTACTGGCTCAATTGTACAAATTTGTACCTACATTTAAAGTCAATGAATCATTCACGTCAATATTTAACACTGAATCGCTTATACACAAATTTTTAATATGCTACATTATACTATAAAATTTCATTAGGTATAGGTTACGTACATGTAATATAAATTACGGTGGGTAATTTTGGTTTGCAGGTCAAAGGCGATAATTATTCATACGGGTTACCGTCCCTCGAAAAGCGCTTGCCCATGGCTCCTGAATTTTATAATTTCAAGTATTTTAATTTGTATTTTTTTATATTTTTTATTTATTTTTTGCTTTACGAATATTCTGGTGTTTTAATAAACAATTCTACTACTAAATAACGTAATATTCGCTCCTAAGAACGACCTCAACTGAGAAGATCTGGCAAGAAAATTGGCGGTTTATTTTTCTTTTATTTTTTATTATTACATATTACCCCTTTTCATAGCTTAACATGATAGTTACACAAAATGTTGCCCTAAATTGGAAACAGATTGGTTTAATGACCTTATTTAAATTAAGCTTCAAACTTTTCACGATCTTTGGAAACTTTGAAATTGATGGTTATTAACCTGTATAAATAATTACTAATTTTATTCACTTTAGATCAGCATATTGAAATATACCTTTAGAGCAGAGGTTCCCAAACTTTTTCGTCTAACGCCCACTTTGAAAATCAGTCATTTTGTAGCGCCCCCCATTTTTTAAAAGTATAGTACTTTTATGTAAAGTACTTTTATGTTATGGCAATAGCAAATGAGTATACAAGCTATCTGGTGGTAAGTGGCCACTGCCGCCTATGGACATCAGCGCGCCCACTTTGGAAAAGACTGCTTTAGAGTAATTGGTTTCCGTTAAATTGTTGCACCTAGTGTGACAATGGAAGTGGTATAAAAGGCTATTTCATTTCAACCATTGAATTTTCGTACTTTGTCGATGTAGAGAGCAAGTTAACAATGTCCATTGATATTGTACTGGCGATCTCACGTTCAGGCACCTATGAATATGATTTTTAGGATTCCGTACGCGAAGGGTAAAAAATAAATCTATTTACATTAATAATAATGTATCGAAATAAGATTTTTTCAAAGCAGAAACTTTTTGTTTTTTTTTTTGTAATCTCTTTGAATTGAAGCACCGTTTATTTTGTCTCCAGACATTAAACGTGGCCGAAGCGTATCAGACGCATAGCATACGAAATAAAACTCTTATATAATGTGTGTTGTCGTATCTACGGTAACGCGACTTCGTAGAAAGAAAAAGGACGTGTCGATCAAAATATTGATTTATCTAAGATAATTCAATCCAACGAAGAACTTCTAGAAAAAGTGGGTAAAAAGGTAGAGCCCTTGCCACTTCGTCTTGTGTGTCGGCGAGGCACAACAGTGCCCCTAGATTTGTCTGCCACGGCACGTTCAGTGTCTGTTGATGTAAATGAACCAAGGCGTCTAAATACTCTTATGTCTATCCTAAGATTAATATTATTATGAAGAGCCTTTGAACAATTGATAGTTCAGTTTTGTTAGTTCGTCACCATCACCAATTTGAATACATTTTTAGCAACTTACCAAGGAGATGTGTTGCTTCGTCGCGTGCTGTAACAAGCGAGTCTGTGTAGAGTTTTGTTCTTGATGTAAACCCGGGAGACATAGTTTACTATTAATACGATAAAGGCTTCACCGACTGCGGTTAAATCCGAGCGGTTTCGCGGCGTGTCACGGAGATAGACTCAAGACAAGATTCGTGGCATTTTTACTTATTAACACTACGATAAAGTCTTTACCAATTGAGGTAAAACCCGAGCGGTTTCGCGGCGTGTCACGTAGATGGACTCACGACAAGATTCGTGGCATTATTACTTACTAACAGTACGATAAAGTCTACACCGACTGCGTTAAAATTCGAGCGTTTTCACGGCGTCACAAATATGTGAGAGCTATCAGCTTATGACCATAAGCACAAGATTCGTTTCATTAAATGCACTAGTATCTAAGCCACTTAAATACACAATTGCAGTATAAATAAGCCGTTGTCAAAAGCCGTGGCGATGACTTGCAGCATCACGTGTAACTGCCGCTGCGTCGTTAACTCGAAAACGTTTTTGTCATATTTTTGACGAACTATGAAATTATCTTTGTCACAATTCTTTAAAATTGTTTAATGCATTTAATCTTTATTTCTCATAACACGAAACAAAGTCGCATCTACTCATTTGAGTAATTATTGGGTACATTCAAATTTATAACGCGCATCATCAATGTCAAATAGTGTGTGCTGTTTTAGTACAAAAATTATAAGGGCAATTAACGACAATCTGTTGTTATAATATTTTATTCAGAATCGAAAAATCATTTTTATTTTGGAAGTGCAACTAAGGACAGTTTATCTCATTAGAAGTTAGAAGCGGTATGCAGTATTTAAAATTTGATAACCGTTTTATGTTATACGGGTAAATTGCCTTCCTACTTATTTATTAGACACGTTTGACGATACTATTGTATTATATTATTGTATTTAAAATCCGAATAATTTTAAATAATGTATTAATTTCGTTAGAGCAACAATAACACTGTAATTTGCTTGTTAGCTGCTTATTCATTTTATAAGAGCAACATTCGATAGACCAAGCTATTTATTAGCCATGTCTGATGTTGTTATTGTATTATTTTATTCCATATATTTATTACTTTCCAAGGCTTTCGTCATCAAGCGATGTAGTGTGACGAGCGAGTAGTGTAACACGTGTTCGTGTTGTCAATGGAGATGCGCACTGTGGCGCAGTCACTTACTATTACATTACTTATTCCATTTTAGTATTGTGATCATTATATTTTTGTTCCTCAACTTTTATTTTAAGTCCTTAGTTTAACTCCGCATGGTTGTCTGAGAGAAATCGCTGTTTACCGATAAGAGTGAAAAGTTTCGTCATCGAGTTGGTGACGAATTAGTCGGTGCAACATGTGTTCCTGTTGTCAATAAATTTAAGCACTGAAACGCAGTTCTTCAGAACTGTACTTTTTCTACCTATGTTCCTGTTGCCAATTGCGCACTGAGGCGCAGTTCGTCAGAACTGTACTTTTCTACCTATGTTCCTGTTGTCAATTGCGCACTGTGGCGTTCGTCAGAACTGTACTTTTTCTACTTACCAAGGAGAAGGGTTTCGTCATCGCGCGCGGTGACGAGCGAGTCGGTGCAACACGTGTTCGTGTTGTCAATAAATGTATGCACTGAGGCGCAGTTCATCAGAACTGTACTTTTTGATATTTATGTTCTTGTTGTCAATTGCGCACTGAGGCGCAGTTCATCAGAACTGTACTTTTTTCTATGTTCCTGTTGTCAATTGCGCACTGAGGCGCAGTTCATCAGAACTGTACTTTTCTACCTGTGTTCCTGTTGTCAATTGCGCACGGAGGCGCAGTTAATCAGAACTGTACTTTTGCTACTTACCAAGGAGAAGGGTTTCGTTATCGAGCGCGGTGATCAGCGAGTCGGTGCAACACGTGTTCGTGTTGTCAATAAATTTGCGCACTGAGGCGCAGTTCATCAGAACTGTACTTTTTTCTATCTGTGTTCCTGTTGTCACTAAATTTGCGCACTGAAGCGCAGTTCATCAGAACTGTACTTTTTTCTACCTGTGTTCCTGTTGTCAATAAATTTGCGCACCGAGGCGCAGTTCATCAAGCTGTACTTTTTGTATCTAACATAGATACCTGTTGTCAATAGCGCAGTTCGTCATAACTGTACTTTTTCCACTTACCAAGGAGAAGGGTTTCGTCATCGAGCGCGGTGACGAGCGAGTCGGTGCAACACGTGTTCGTGTTGTCGATGGAGATGCGCACCGAGGCGCAGTCCGCCGGCGAGTGCGGCAGCTGCTCCGCGGACTGCGCCGCGACCCGCCCGTTCGCGAGTCGCAGCGACGCCGCTCGCCCGCCCGTGCCTGTCGCCGCGCCGCCTCCACCATCTTCGCAGCTGGAAGGGATAAGACGGTTATTTAGCTAATATATATATCTTAAGTAGTTATAGTATCGAAACAAGTGGCCAGGAGCAGAATTAACATTTTCCCTACAAATGTAGGCGAAAAGGAAAAAAAAAAACAATTGTGTCGTCTCACGTTTGCCGATGCAATTTGATTTGTGATTAGCAAGAAATGCAAGAATGATTGCGTTGAATTAATTTATAACTAATTAGTCTTTGCCCGTGACTTCGTTCGCGTTAATGTGTGCATGTACATTCGCCTTTATAATAGTCAAGTTTCTATGCTTCAAGTGTAATACAAATGCAATTCATTCCTATTAAGAGGCTGTAGGTATATAAGAAGGTACGTTGTAGGTATAAAAGATATTTTTATATCCCTCAGGAGTAGAACGTATATTTTTTCGAGATGACGACGCACATAGAGTACCTACACATGTGCTTCGTCAGCTTAATGTTAGATAAACATGAAAGTTCGTTAAGCAACTGTACGTGAACAATATTTTTGGATTAGGTAGTTTAATTAATCAAGATAGTTTTTATTTATTATTTATCTGATTTGTTAAAATTATTATTGAGTCATATATGAGTACCTCTTAAGCAAAATGAATGTATCAACCTAAATCTAGATATAGACTCATCATTACTTAGCATCCTTATATTCAATGTCTCCTTGCGTGTCATTAATAGCTCAAATAAAAACTTTATTCACTTTTGCATTTCCGCTTGCGGTCGTTAACAAGACTCTAAAGAGCTGGATAAACATTCCAAACACGAATCCAATCGCTTTTTGCGCATCATTGGGTGTAAAAACTGCTTTATGGATGAATTTCGCAAGATTATTTTGAGTTCATACACTTTATGGGGTCATTTCTTGAAATAGAAAACGCATATTTGTTGATATTTTTACTTGCCTGAATTTTTGTGTCATCGACACTTTAATTCCGGCGCTTAACAAATTAGTTTTTCAATTATTTTTTTATGAGGTGCCATAATTTTCTTTTTAAGTTACGTTACCTAACGATAAGGTCACATCTAACCTTATTACGAGTTAATAACGTTTACTGAAACGTTCCTCGTTTACGTTTGGGCCCATACATCTACATGCACCGTTTATGTACTAAAATTTTATTATGGAAAAACGGACATAAACGTAAACCGAGATCGTATCAAGAAAACGTAACAAAGTCGTACTACGAATATTTGTAACACCAGAGAAGTCGACAATACATTTGTTTAATATGTATATTATATTGTTTTTTTGTAAAATACCCTGCAACTTTCCATTGCTAAGTTTTGGTCGCTATTTACAAAGATAGCATTATGACTTTTTATGTGTTTCCCTCCACAAAATGTATTTAAACATAGCGGCAATCATTTTTATTTCGATTCTCGGTGAATTTACTATACTTTATGTCCGTGAAAAATAACAATTTCGTTTATTACTTAAATAAGACACCTATTTATACTATTCGTATCTAAAAGTCTAAAGTAAATGTTTATATTCGTAATGGTTCACAACATTACTGTAATAATAAATAAGTTGCCTAGCTAGACTGGCCTAAATCGATATTGGAACAGAAAAATATCCTCCATTCCAAGTATATTTGTTCTCATTTGAGGTCATGAAAACCAGCTACGAAATCTGAGACATAAAGCAACATAGCCCCAACATAAATAGTGCCTTTATGTGGTACATTAAGTTGGTACGGGCAATAAGTAGGCATAATGAAGTTATTTCCTACGAGTGGAACCGTGCTATAACTTTTTCTGGAATATTCCAATAACTTTGCAAACTTTCGGCATATGTGTTTCGTTTAATAAAAATGCTACAAGCGTGCCGAACAAGTAATGCTGTGCTTTAGGTAATATTTCTTTCAATTTTTGTGATAAATACCCGACGGTTCGAAGGTATGTATTTCGTGATATAAATTCATGTCATCTACCTATACAAACAAATAAAATTGAAGTGTCTGTTTGTGACTTCAAAATAACATTTTTACGTAATGCACATGAAAGTATACACGATACCTATAACGAAAATGCAACGATACCTAAACGATATTTAATTTATTAAGCCAAAAACCAATAATAAATATGATGTAGGTACTTGATTATAAATAGCATATCAATATGTTAATTTCTAACATGTCATTATGTCATCATCATGATATTTGATTAATTTGGAATAGTAAAGAGCAACAAAACTTACATCATATTGCAGGGAAAAACCGCATCCTATCGTTAGTTTAAACACAAGAGTATTAAGGATAAGTATTCATTATAACAATTCAAATCTATAAAGTTTGCGGTTTGGTTGAAGAGTGTTAATCATACTCGGTTTCTTAACAAATAATTAATTGATAAGAGCATACAGGTAATGGTGGATTTCGCGTAAATCTAACTCAGAGAGGATGCTCAGAAAGATGCGATAATTCAGAAAGGTTACGGATTTATAAGGTAAAGTCATGACTTTCATGAATGATTTCATGGATATTCATGAATTTACGAATTAGCCAAACCTACTTGAGGTTTGCTGTGTCAAAATACAAATGCATTAAAAGGTTTTTTTCATTTGAACCTAGATTTTTAATCAAATAAATTAACAGCTATTCCGTTAAAGGGCTGCTAATGATTTGATATAATTATTGTTTAATTGAAATGTACTTCAAACATTTTTTCACTAGTTACAAGACATAGTCTGAATTAAATTTTATTTTAAATACGCCACCTCACCTAAGCTTTTAATATAGTCGGAATTCAATAAGATTGATGGGATGGGAAAGATAAAGCACTAGCTTTGACATTCCCAAAAGTTCGTACATTGATTAGCACTCCGACAAAGCGTATTAGCAAGTAGTCCATGTCAAATTATGCGGAACGCTACATCGGTCTCAGCGGACTGCTTCGAATGTGGTGAATCGAATATATAATTCGTTATATATTTCATATATAATGAATTATATATTCAAATATTATATTTAAATCAATTATTAATTCGTTATTTATTTTTGGAGTATCTATATCTGTAAGACGATGGCTTTATGGCGTACTATTTGTATCGCCCCAGAATCAGAAAATTAGTTTTTTATATTATTGGAGTACGAATATGCAGTCCACCTGTTTTTTATTTAGTCCTAGTCTAGCATATCGAAGTACAACTGCGGCAGCAACTTCATACGTACTATTTTTGTTGAATATGATAGCCTATTTTGGTATGAATAGTTTCAAAGTTATACATAGGTATAGATAGTTACATAAATGTTGTAAGTACTTTACCTTTAACTTGTACAGATTTATAGATTAACATTAACATGATACGTATATCGATCGTATAAGTATATTCATATCGATCTAAACTGTGAAGTTTAGTCGCGTTATGTTCTCCTGGGATACCGAGTGTCGGTTTGTATGACGTATTGCTGGTTGCGGAATGTCTGTAAAGCGTTTGTCTCACTGTAAGCAGGCGGTGAATTATACAGCTTTTAGAAAATGTATCCTTTATAATACTACTAGCGTTTTCCAGTGGCTTCGCACGCGTAAATTACATATAAACCTTCCTCTTGAATCATTATATCTGTTAAGAATATCCGCATCAGAATCCGTTGCGTAGTTTTACAGATCATACATAGGGAAGCGAGCCATCTCTAGGGTACTCTAGGGTATGATAATTTTTGCTTTATAAATTTTATACCTAAACACGTAGAAATTTTATCGATTTAAGTCATTGAGCTAACTTTTTGATTGAATGGCTAAATGTTGTTCAAAAAAAATCTAGCTGAAAGGGGCTGTTTCATAAACAAGATGCGCTGATTAAGGTGGTAACATTATACCTACATAGGTAACCATCTACAGTGTGATTCTAGTCTCAACTTGTTTACTTGCATACGACAAGCAGTCAGCAAGAACAGATCTAACAAAATACAGCCGAATTGAGAACCTCCTTTATTTATAAGTCGGTTAAAAACAAAGAAACACGGAAAACTTCTGTTAATTCTACTTTTATGTGTCCGTAAGTAAACTCCTTTTACTAGTATTGCTATCCTTTAAAAGCATAGTCGTAACCGTTCATATTTTATGATTTTTTATTCAATTGCTTCTCCTAAAGTGAAACAGTGGCATAGCCCGGGAGATTGTTACCAAACTCACCATTATTTCTGACCCCGAATAAAACACCAGAGAAAATGCCGATACCGCAGTGAGAGGTCAAAGTAAATTGGTGATTGTTCGCAAAAAGGAGTTTCACACAAATTGTGTAACACACCCACTAACTGAGCTGCGGTGTGGATACGAGTTTTAATTGTTATTTTTTCACGAACGTTTTAATCGGGGAAATGTAACAGAAAGTTCACTGTGAAATTTTACGGGATATTTATATCGTTTGGTCTTTTGTTCTTTGTAGTCGGATAATGCGCTGTCTTTATTCATTACAAAAATATAGTACCATTAACATGTTTATAATCTCCATAATTATACTGTTTTTATTATTTTAATGGTAATAAAATTACGTGTCATTTTTCTTTGTGTTAAGGTTTATGGTAGAATACAGAAATAGATACATTAAAATACTAGCTTTTGCCCGCAGCTTCGCACGCGTAAATTACATATAAACCTTCCTCTTGAATCACTCTATCTATTAAAAAAAAACGCAACGAAATCCGTTGTCAAACTGTCAAAACCTCCTTTTTAACCGACTTCCCAAAGGAAGAGAGGTTATCTATTCGTCGTGTATATATATATATATATTTTTTTTTTTTTTT
>DWPV01003136.1:0-15759 GCA_018251915.1 Urbanus proteus proteus | reverse complement strand
AGTTTTGTTGTTGATGTTGTTTTTAGGGGGTTTGTTGGGGGGTTTGTTGTTGTTTGTTGGGGGGGGGGAGGGATTGTTTCTTGTTGTTGTTTTTTGTGCTTAATGTTAGGCAGGCGATGTTAGCTTGTTAGGCAAGCAAGCAACCGACTTTTATTGCAGAGTCCAATACCATTTACACTCAGCACGATTTTCTCCTGTGTCGTGGGTGTCATGGACACAAACATACAGGAAAACACAAACACCCAGACCCAGAACAGAAATCTAAATTCATAATTTAGATGTCTGTCTGGCCGGGAATCCAACCCGGGACCCATTGCGCGCCAAACCGTAATCGGTACGATACGGTAACCGTTGCGTTACTGGGGACAAAGGTCTTGACGATGAATTGGGCTTACTGGCAATTCGAGCATCTTCCTGATTCTCTCAGCAGCATCAACATTTTGCTTCTCTCGTACTAAAACGTAGATTTTCGAAACTTTTGGACAGCTGTACAGTATTTTTTCCACGAACACCTGAAATATAAAGTAGACCGAAATGTTAAGTTTACTTAAACGGAAAATAGTTATATTAAGTCTGTTTTGTGTAAACTTTAAAATGTTAATAAAATTATAATATAAGTAAGAACAAACTTTATAATATGTAGGTACCGTATAAAATACTTCTTTATACAATAAAAAAGAACTTCAAACACCCGCGTGGCGGAGCGGTTACTATACCGATGTGACGCGCAGCGGGTCCCGGGTTCGACTCCCAGCCAGACATATATTTGAATGATGAATTTAGATTTTCCGTCTGTCAAATAAATTGTATTGTGTAAAATTGCAACTAATTTATCCTATTTATCTATATAAATGAATAAAATTGAAGTCTCTGTTTGTGATTTCAAAAAAACTACTTTTTATGGGATACATATGAAAGTATACATAAGGTAATAAAAATGCAAATAAAAAAATTGATTTTCTGTCTGTCTATCTGTCTGTTTGGCTGAGGTAATCTTCTAAACGACTGGAACGGTTTTGACGAGACTTTCACTGGAAGATAGCTGATGGTTACTTTAATTTTTGAAAAATCATTCACGCGTCAGCTATTTTTAAATACCTATGTATTCCTATTAACTTTTCAAACGCGGGTGAAACCTCGGGTATCAGCTAGTACAACATAAAAGTAATATGTTTAAGTGTATATCAAATACCTTTCCCAAAAATCCCGTAGCACCAGTGACGAAGACGGATCTACCATCGTACGCTTCGCTGACCGCCTGATATGTGTCTGTACTTGATTCTTTCGATGTTTCCATTCTGAACTGAAATAAATTTATATCAAACTTTTAAAAGAACGCTGTTGGTTGTTCTCAGATCGCGTTTTTAAAAAATAATTATCGCTTTAACTGTGATGATAAACCTACACAAGTAAGAGTTTTAAAAAACTTCTCAAAGGTGTTTAAAATGTATCAATTCGCACTTGGCCAGCGTGGTGGACTGTAATCCGATGGCCCCCTCACTCTTAAAGAAGACCCGTGCTCAGCAGTGAAATAATAATGGGTTGATGACGATTATGGGCTATTAGAGTAGCAAACGAGCATGCAGTCCACTTGATGGTAAATGGCAACTGCCACTCGTAAATACGGGTACTGCCAATCGTAATCAACCACAGATAAAGTCAGTCTTACCTGAGGTTGGCCAAACTAGTGACAAATGTGTTGCTGCTAAGGACTAAGATGAAGCGCCTGCAATATGTATGCCTCCCTAACCACACTCTTTAAGCCAAAACACAGCAGCGCCATGGGCGGCAGTGGCCATCAAATATCAGGTAGACTGCATGCTCGTTTGCTACTTCAATCATATAAAAAAAAATGTTATGGCGGCTTCCTTTTAGGCATATGGCGGTGGTTCACTACACTTTTTAATTTTATGGCTTCTTAAAGCTAAATTAATATTTTTAAGCGAATTATTGCGAACACTTCCTGTTATATTTCTTAAGCGATGTTGCCAATCGGCTCCATATTCATTACTTTTACTTGACATTGCAACTACAAGGAAAATAATTGCAAACAACAAGACAACATCGCAATAAATTGTCTAAAAATCAATAAATTAAGTATTTATTAGTTTTATGCTTAGTTACAGTTAAGGTGTGTATGTGTTATAGATTTATAATATATTGATAGCAATTTTATAATAAATCAACATAATAAGGATGGATGTTCATATTTTTTACGTTTTGAAAATATGTACGTTGTATAAATTTCAGAAAATTATAAATTTTATTTTATTCGCTTTTTTATTATTTTAAATTAATTGATTTTATTATTTTTGCTATCTAAATATTTCTAATGTAACTTAAATATTGGTATAAGTTAAATATTTTTATTATTTTTTAACTTACTTAACATAAATGTGAATGAAAATGAAAATGTACTTACCAAAACGAATCCAAAAACTTTATATATTTACAACAGTTTTTAGTTCATTAAAAAATATTAAATTAACATAGTAATGCGAGTCTTATCTTCACCGCTGTGTAAAGCAAATGAATGCAAATCTTGTCTCGCTTTAAGGGAATTCTTTATTAAACCAAGTTTTTTATATGTCACTATAATAAAAATTACTATCGACAATCCCGCGACTTCGTACGCGCAAATAATTATGAACATTAGTATCAACAATACATTTGTGCAAAACCAAATAGGTCGCTTGGTATATATATTCAAAAAATTCTAAAATTCAAAATTTCCTTATTTAATATGTAATTATATCGCGCCATGCGTCGATTAATGACGTCATCCGACGGGCGTTTGTCACCACCAACGTGCCGGCTTAATTGTTGCAATGAATTATTATTTAAAAAAATATTAAATTAACATAGTAATGCCCAAAGACACCGATGGTACAAATTTTTTATGGTAGTTTTTGTGTTTTTATATTTTTGTATTTCTTTTCTGTGTATATGTACATTTTGTAAATAGTATTAATTCATTATTAATGTTTAATTAAACATATCGGTAATAAATTTATAATATTATTTCTTCAGTCACTAAATCGGAATACTTACTAACTGATAATACTAACCTAACTCGAGAATACTCAATTCAATCAAAAACTAGAAAAAAATGAAACTTGAATTGAAATTTTTGTAAATTTGATTAACCCTTTTAAAACAGTTTTTCTACTCTCAGTCAACATAAATCTCGAGTGCCACATATCGACTATTACAAAAAATTGTATTTTAAAATGAGAGACGAGAGCGGGTTACAGAAATTATGTTCAAAGGTTGTGCCCATAATATTTCCATTAATCAATCGTATGTTTTAAGACATTTAAGCTCTTCTTGTTCTTCTTTGTCAAACAAGCTACAATTACTTAACATTCATCAACATCAATCAAATATCTCTATCAAACAAGCCATCTGATATTCATCGCCTATGAATATTTGCACTATCAGGGAAGTCAACATTGCTAGTAGTTGAAATACAACCTTTTTATGTAGTAGCTGGTTGAGCTTCTTTTTACTTCTCTTCTTTACTCGACTGCGTCAGAAGGAGGATAATATTTTTCGAGCGTATGTACATACATAAAGAAATCGACATACACACATACATATATGTGTGTATGTCGATTTCTTTGGCACGCCCTAAAGCACATACGGCTTGAAAAATTCTAACATATGAGGTGTCGTTGGATTTGTCTCTATTGGCATAGTGACATAGACATTATAATTTTTAAATATGGGCCTGAAAACTAAAAAAATATAGTTTATTCTTGCTGACTGACGTCCGGACTACATACGTACTTTTATTAATTACTAGCTAACCCCTGCGGTTTCGTAAATAAATTAAAGGCATACATGTTTAAACATAAGTGGTAGTCAGGCGTGTTTTACGAAAATTAAAGTAGCCTATCTTACGCTTTAGACCTTCAGCTTTCTTCCAGTGCAAGTCCCGTTAAAATAGGTCCAGCCGTTTAAAACGCCAGCCAAACAGACAGACAGGCAGACAAAAAAAATGAATTTTTGTTATAGGTATCGTGTATACTTTCATATGCTAAAAAGTTATTATTTTGAAATCACAAACAGACACCTCAATTTTATTTGTAGTTTTTTTTTCACTGATTATTATTTTACTTTCGATATTTCAATCATTTATGTATATACATTTCTTCAATCAATGGACTACCAATTTATTGGTATTACGAAACAAATTTATAGGGTCACATAACCCGTGTACCTTGAATGAATGAAATAAGAGCGAATCAGGTTTAACAAGGATGATGCTTCTTCCGCTTTACGTAAAACGGGTAATGATCACAAGTGTAATCATGGGTATTTTTAAACCAGCTCAAATTGTGACTAACTTTGAGCTATGGTAAATAGGTTGTTGTATACGAAAAGTGAGACAGAACATAGTTAAAAGACAATAGGTATTCTGATATTAATTGATACAGATACATATCATTATTTCTATATCTATATATATACATAGATATAATGATATGTCATTTACTCTACTCTATGTCCTATGGGAAATAACTGCTATAATTCATATAAAATGAAATGGGTACATACATAGGTATACATATTAGTAAGGGGTTAAAAATAATTCTGAACTCATAGAATCGGTAGGTACCAAAACGTTTGGTCTACATCACCACTTCGAAACTGACTTTGATTGGGTTGCGGTCGTTAATTCTAAAACTGAATAAAAAAAATATATGTCTAGGTGAATGATTTCTACAAAATATTTAATTAAAAACCTTGGACAAAAATGATATCAAAACCAACTCCTTAGAGGCTTAGATACTCCCTTAATCTGGAGTGAGACCCAGAACATTTTGGAGGACAAAATTGCGTGTAACCACGTGTAGTATTATATTACAGAGCTTGAAATAAAGAATGAATAGCGTCCGTTAAAACACTTGTTTTGAAACATATACGTTTCTGAGAATTTGCCGGAAACATTTGACGAATTTAGAATCATGATTGCAGACGTTGAGATTGCGCTACAAAAAACGATTATGTCCATTCTGTTATGTTCATGGTGTCTGTGGTAGACTATTTAGTACTGTTTATGAATGTTCATACATTGGAGTGCACTATACCATTGCAATGCTTATGGAAAGGAAAGAAATAAAAAATGTACCTAGTTAGAGTGACTAGAGTAATAAATGTCGCGATAAAGAAGGTGTTTAAACATTTTTTCATTGTATATTACTCAATTTGTGTTATTGACTCGATCTCAATAATGAAAATCCTTAATTAAATTGACCTCTACAGTATTCTACAGTATTTTTGCGTAAAATAAGTTACAACCAAAACATTAATAAATGATTTAAATAACTATAAGCACAAATAAATGCATACAAATTATAAGACAGATAACCCGGTGATATGAATTTCGACCTCACGATTCCAATTGAGGTCTGGGTGCGTGCAAACTTATTTGTTTGATCTGTTGACTTGCATATCGTGTGACCCGATGTTTTACATGTGTTTTAAAAACAATAGTTTGAGATAATACTGGTAAACATTATAATTAGTGCTTATTATGTCAGTGATATTGTTAGAGCATATTATTACAAAAAATCAAACCTATAAATTGTTATCATAAATGGTAACTGGTACAAAAGTGGTATGTGGCGCCATCTTTAATCACAATAATAATAGATTTTGAATTCTTATTATAACAAGTTATTATTATTGAACTATTTTTCATTTTTGGTTCACTTCAACCCAAAAAGTAAATTTACTTTGCTTAGGAATTTAAGTTTGGTTGGGGAGAGCGTCTAACAAAATAATCCTAAAATAAGGGTTACAAAATTTTCATATACTTATTTAAATTTTTCAATATAAGGAAATTTATATGAATTTAACAGTAACCTACAGACCTACTATTTTACCTACAGACAGAGTGGCGGATTTTACACTGTTCTAATATTAAAACAATGCGTGTTGTTTTTAGGATTCCAGGAATACTATTATGTAAGTACTACAAGAGGAATCCGTAAATTTAGTTCGAAGTATTCAACAACGTGATTTTAATTTTGTTATAACAAACGCTCGTTTGTACCTATTCAGGTATTCGATCATGACGACCGCAACGTATTGATTTTTTAGAAATCGCTAATTTTGTACGTAATTATTAATAACTAAGATTAAACAAAATCAATATAACCTCAAAGTTAGCAAAGACTTTTACTGTAATAAAAATATGTAAGGAATTGAAAACATGGCTAGAAATAAGACAATCAACGTCAATTGGAAAATAAATAGCCTGTCTACTTATACCAATCTATTGGTACCTATTATGATGGTTAATAGTAATTTAACATTTTATCAAAACATTTTTACAGCTCTCACAATACCTATAATGAATGAATTAATTCATTATTTTTCAATCGGTACCTACACGATTTATAAATATTTATTATAGGTTCTTACATATTGACATACGATTTGGGGTACTTAATAGATACCTACTATATGTTAGAAATAAATGATCAAACATCGGAATATCATTAATTTATTTATAACTCTATAAATATTTATAAACAGAATGGAAATTATAGTAGTATAGAAAAACAATAACATGCCCATTAATATGGTCAGCATCGCTTACATACTTTAATTAAATGGGAAATGATATATGATTAATTCTTATATAAATAGGCTAGAATAACATTGATATGAACATTTTTCTCGATAACACACATATCGAATAAATTTGGTGTTATCAACAAAAATGCTCGAATATAGATCACCAGATGAAAGCTAGTTTTTGATCCAAAAAATATATCCCTATTACGAAGATCGGGTATAATATTGTTTTGTGGTATTGTTTAAAGATTCTGTAACTATACACTGAATATTTTGACTTCGAATAAAGTATATCACAATCAAAGTATATCAAACTACATAAAAAAAATATCAATGAACTCGAAGTACCTAAACTACAGTGAACTCACTCAGTGTTAACTATCAAAGTACGTCAATCATACTAGATCCAGTTAAGGCCATTTCAATCATCAAAAAACGTTATCCATTGTGCGAATCGACGAATGCAATTTGATTCATCGCATTATGCAAATTTATGTCAATAGTATACGTCGGGCTGCGCTGTCAGGATGTTTGTCATTTTCCAATTAGTAACACTACCAACCCTTTAATTGCATATTGGTGTTGAACTTTGATGTTGTTGGGTAAGTTTTTGATTATAATATTGATGGAAAATTGCTGTTAATATTTTATAAACAAGTGCCTTATGCCCGCGTATTCGCACGTTTTAAATTACATATAAACTTTCATCTTGAATCACTCTATCTGTTAAAATAGCGTAGTTTTAAAGATCTAAGCATACATAGGGATAGACTGCGGAATGCTACTTTGTTTTATACTATGATGGTAAAGAGGACAAAAGAGCATGGAGACAATCTGACGGCAAGTGGTCAGTGCCAACCTATCTAAGCAACCTGCTCTAGTTAAGATTACAACCCTACCTGAGCTTGGTAACAATTGACTTGCTACCTCTGAGGACTAAGTTGGAACGCGTCGGATAAGTCTTCCTTTAACCAGAACACAGCAGTTAACACTACTGTTAAAAGGCTGTAGGTGTGGGGGTGTTGCCAGCGAAGTAGAATCACAACCCTTAGTGATTCGACTCCAAATACACTGCTGCCACATCTATTTCTGCCTAATGACAGTCGTGTCAATGAAGTATTCTGGTTTGAGTGGTAGAGAGTGGTTGGGTGGTAGAGCGAGGTAGAGGTGTTCCGACTTAAGCCTAAGGTGTACCAACGCACATCAACTTCAGGCACGGTAAGCTTTATCAGGATTAATGAGAAAAAGAGATTATTATTGCGGTAGTAATTATTACGTTATAATAAATATCGTTTTAACGGCAGACACAATTTTATTAACAAATTGTTATACATCCGAGTATGTATGTATGTATGTATGTATGTATGTATGTACCAGTTTCACCCAGTTTCATGTCGACCCTATGGCATAATTTTGATGAATGCGATTTTAATTATTCATTGAATTTATAATTTTCTCCGCGAAAGTAAGCCTGTGGTATATTTAAATGTAAGGGGTATTTTCATATGGACAAATAGGTATAAAAATGGGGTATAAAAGGACACACACCATAAAATTATTTACTTTGATCTGAAACACCATTGCAACACGTGTTATCTATACAAATAAAGAGAATTGAAGTTTCTGTTTGTGATTTCAAAATAACAACTTTTTACTCAATACATATGAAAGTAACCACGACCCAGAACAGAACAGAAATCTAAATTTATTATTCAGAAATCTGCCTAGCCGGGGATTGAGCCCGGGACTGGTGTAAAACCGACGTGATGACTATTCCGCCACGCAGTCTACAAATTCTGCCTTATGAAATGTAGTACCGTTAAGTACTGCAGTATGGTTTAAAATGTGTTAAGGGCGATACAATGAGGAATGTGGTTAACATTTGTGGCTGTTCTTGGCTAGGATTTTAAGATGCCCATGGGCAACACTAGCCGCTAACCATCAGATGGACCGCATAGTTACACTCATAGTCCCACAGTAGGATTATCTCCTGTGTCGTGGGTGCCATGGACACACACATACACGAATACACAAACATCCAGAACAGCAATCTAAATTCATCATTTAGATGTCTATCTGGCTGGGAATCAACCCGGGACCTGGTATGGTAACCGTTCCGCCACGCGGGTCGTCATATAATAATAAATAAATAGTAATGAGCTTACGATAAGTTCTTATAGATATATGAGCTACCACCTACATAATTGTAACTAAATCTAGATCTAGAACGAGATGTTGCCAAAAATCTAACTCGTTTTATCCTTCAGAGTCAATGGGTTACACGTGCTTGATTACATAATGTTTATCAATTGTAACGTGGTTAATTGCTTTCAATTTGTGATAGATAAAACTATCTATTGCCCGTGACTCCGGCTTATCGTGTTTCAGGCTACTAAATATTTTTTACATAAGTTCATGCAAATTTATTCTAGGTGACTCAATTTCCTTGAAAATATGCAGGCTATACAAAAATACAATACAAAAAATACAATTTAATGCAACACTTAAATTGTATTTCGTATTTTAAGATTGAGCTGAACTTTTATTTTGATGGTAAATCACAATAGTAGGTAGTATATTTTATCTATACAAATAAATAAAATTAAAGTGTCTGTTTGTGATTTCAAAATATTTTTTTCTACTCAATGCATATGAAAGTATACACGACACTTATAACGAAAATACAATTTAAAAAAAATTGTGTGTCTGTTTTGCTGAGGTAAATTTCTAAACGGCTAGACCGATTTCGACAGGACTTTCACTGGAAGATAGCTGAAGGTCGAAGGCGTAACATAGAATATCAGGTATGTTTAAATATGTACTCATTTTTACTTTTTAAACGCAACACCGCGGGGATAAACTAGTTTATTAATAAACTACTAAGGTCTTTCAAAACGTCAAAGAGTTTGAAAATAAACTTCCTATTTCTTGTGCATACAAATGAAAGAGTAGATTTGTTATTATTACAGTGTTGTTAAAGGTCGTAGTTCGTATTGTAAATTCATGTGATCGTACGATACCTGAAGTTCCACCTTTGTTCGATATAGCAATAACGTTTGGAATATATGATAACTATTTTAAACTTCCTTTAACCTACTTTTATAGTTTGAATGGTAGTAGAATATAGTTCAATCACTTCTATACCTATTTCTGACGTAAAAAGACTACAGATGCCAATGGGTGGCAGTGAATCTATACAAATAAATAATATTGAAGTGTCTATTTGTGATTTCAAAATAACATTTTTTTACTCAATGCATATAAAAGTATACACGATACCTATAACGAAAATAAAAAAAAATCTGTCTGTCTGTTTGGCTGAGCTAATCTTCTAAATGGCTGAGCCGATTTTAGCGGGACTTTCACTAGAAGATAGCTGAAATTCCAAGGCGTAACATAGACTACTTTAATTTTTGAAAAATTCATTAGCGCGCGCTCTTTGCACATGCGCGCGCCGTCGCGGGAGAGCGGGATGACATTTATGTATAAATATGTTTTTTTTTTACTTTTTAAATGCGGGTGAAACCGCGGGGATGAGCTAGTATTTATTATTATCAGATGGACTAAATAGCTCTGTTTTTTATTGTGGAAGTAGCAACCGAGCATGCAGCCCACCAAATGGTAAGTAGCCACTACCACCCATGGAAATCTCTAATTAACCCCATATAAGTAAACATCTCTAACTGAGGTTGGTCGCTTCGAATAAATATGGCTCCCATTTTTGCTATTTCAAGCATATGAAGAATACTTTATCACGCGAAAAATAACTTAAAACTTTTAACGTGCGATTATAAATATCAACACTTTTAATAAAAGTAGTAAACGCATAAGTTTTAAGGATTTACTTTCAACACAGGTCATGGGGGTCAAAGGGCATGACCCTTATGTGACCTGTGACCATATTTCTAATTTTTTGTCACTACATAGTATAAAACAAAGTCGCTTTTAGCTGTCTGTCCCTATGTATGTTTATATCTTTAAAACTACGCAACGGCCGTTTTTAATAGATGTACTGATTCAAGAGGAAGGTTTATATGTAATTTAATGATTACCATTACCAGAAAAATGTAAAAACAAGTAAAAATGTCTAATATTCATATATCTTTAGTAATAGAATGTGCATACCCGGTATTCGAACCCTGGGCGCCGTTTGATAAACCGAAATTCGTATACATATTTAGTTGCTTATTTGCATTCAAATTGTTTTATTTATATGAATTTTATATTGGCAATAAAAGCGAATGACCCCGTTTTTCTATCCTTACAGATAAAGTTCTGTAAATTGAACGTCAAATGCAAGGCTCTAGATATCTCGTACCATTATTGTGCGATTTATTTTTATTTATGCCTTTACTATTTTTCGTTATTATTTCTGGTGGTCGAACGAATTTGCTCAAACCAGAAAAGTATCAGGGGACTACCGAGTATTTTAGCGTAAAGAAGTTTTTCGTATATTTTAAGACCATGTTAGTCCCCAAGACTAGCTACGCATCTGTTACTGACAGATACATCACCTATTCTTTACGGTGGCAGATGTCCATGGGCGGCAATGACCACTTACCATCAAGTAAACTGCATGCGTTTGCTACTTTATTCTCATGAAATATTTTTATGATTATTTTATATTATTTATTATTCTTCATTATTATGAAACCCACACGATATTATTATTACAAGAGCCCACAGCAATAGAAATATTAGTTGAGTAAGCGTGACGTCAATGCAAAATTCTTCTCCATTTAGACAATGTATAAGTTATAACCTTCTAAATTCCACAGAATGTTAGCACTAAGGCAAATTCTTTAGTTATTTTCGAGAGCACTTTGATATTTAACGAGGGTACTATCACACTTTGTGAATAAACGATTCGTAAGATTTTCGGTAAATCTTTGAGAGCCGCTAGATTCTAAAGCCCATTAAAATTATCGCGATGGAAATTAAACATTTATTGCAAGATTTGTGTAGTTTGAACGTCAATTGGTAAGTTTATTTATTTGTATATACAAGTGTACAATTTTTGCATTAACTATAAAATTAAAATTATTCAAAGTATAAAAAGCACCTAAATTAAAGAACTACATATATTTAAATATAAAAAGCTGCATCCAAATTATTGTCCCTAGGATGAGTGCTCAGAATGTATAGTTAACCCTTACGGTTGAACAATCTATTTTTTTTTGTAATGGAAGCTTAAACTAGTATGTAGTCACTTCGGTCCGTAGAAACCAATCCTTAAATCAAAAAAGAACGCGAATCCTGCTTTAAGTTATCAATAATTAATAATCGTTGCTACCCCTATATTTGGTCTAATTGCAAGTACATTTACATGTATAAAAGCCAAAGAATATTCACTTCTTACTATTTATTGCAGAGTGTAAGCTACTGAAGTTAAAAACATGAAATTTGGATAACGGATTCATTTTTTGATATTCCACTAAGAAAGATTTTTACTGATATTCCATTCCTAAAAAGGGTTAAAAAGTTAAATATTTGTATTATGTCTACGTGAAAGAAGTCGCGGGCAACAGCTAATGGACAAATATTAGAACGTTTTTTTAAAAGAAATTGAACATTGTTTTCCAATGCAGCAAAATGTATCCGAAAATTTGAAAAACAGACCATTTCACTTACGAGTATTTCGTCTGTTTCGAATCACGAAAATTTCTTTGATTTTCGAAGTTGTTCATTCGTTTCTCGTCACGCTACTAGTGTCGCTTGGGCAATTAGTCGCGAAGATACGACACTCATATCGTTAATTTGTTTAATAAACATGAATACCCGACATATACGCACCACGTGATAGCTAATGGTAAATAATATTGTTGCAATGTCAAGAATCAAGTGGTTGTAACCAATACATGGACGCTATGGATTATATCAATTGAGCCTAAGAATCGGTATACATATCAACTGACGGCGCCTTATACGTTTCAATGTCAATTGAGCTAATCTCGTTTGCAGTAAATAGCTTTCTACCTTGAGGATTCTTGCCGTGTATTGTAAATAAAACTCATTAAACGGACATCTAAATTTATCATAAAGATTCTAACAAATCAAGATCGCATCCGGGACAACCGACCGAGCTAAATTAATCATCAAACTCCTAGCATATATGATTTTTTTTTAAAAGTCGATCAAATCATAGTATACAAAGTCATAAAACAGTCTTTTTGGCGATGACTGGGTACTAGTGGCTAATCTAAGGACAAAGGTTAAGGGAGTTAAACCCTCCTGAAATCTAACAATATCTACTTATAACCTAACCGTTTCAGGGGGCTGACAATTTTCTGAAATTGGGTGACATAACACCACAAAATCTAAATCGATCTATAAATAAATAATAATCTAAATGTAAGCCTCATAGAAAACTTTTTTATGCCATAAAATTCATTGAACGTTCTGGTGGCCACCATTGGAGCAGAAACGCGATTAATTCGTCAAAATTATCTAAATTATTATTTAATCATTATTAAATCCCATATTTGCATCTTCTTATTCATATACTCACGAAGGTATTTTCATATCATCATACATAAAGTTTAGATAGTTTACGAGTGAAGAGCGCTGTATTAGTCGTACTTGAAAATATTTTATGTCTACATCGCAAATTTCACACATTGAATATGCATTCAGAAGATATATTCGTTTCGCGGACAAGTTTTTCATGACAAAGCAATACAAGTTATTCACAAAGCTGGCTGGAGTCAACCTCAAGTGGCACTTTAGAAATTCAGCCATGAACACATCAGATTTACGTGAACTATGGTTTCTTTTCTTTTCTTTTACTTAAACAAATGATACTTTTGTTTTCGCATTAGCCATTGTTATGACTACATTCAATACTGTAAATTGTTTTTGGGATTACAATTCAAATGCACCTACGGCGGGGAATCCGCGCATGTTTACATCACGCTAAAAGAACCCGAGATTTCTTTTCTTATTTAGAACGTCTATGAGTTTTGTTGTGAAATGAAAAATGTAGACATTCACATACGTACTTACCTACTTCTAAAATGCTGTTATAATCACATTCAAACATCGTTCTGAGAATCTTCAATAAAACTTTCAAAATACTTACAATAAATTACGAAAACGTGAAAATATGGTTAGCACTGAAAGATTTAATATTACGTTTATTTTGGCGTTCACTTTGGCTCGTACTCGAACCAAGTTAACCTATTTAATATGGATTCTATAATTCCACTCTGTGGATGTGTGCTCTCAATTATTCCCGCAAACGATACGATAATGCATCTCATTGTAACTAATTACCGTACGATAACGTCATTCCAATATACGAAATAATCATTTAAAATTCAATTTTATGTACTAATATAACATAAAATATTAATACCACATATAATTTATATTTTAATGTTACACCGGACTGAACCCTCAGCCGAGCTGGACACACAAACGGACAACATTGCAAACATTTATGAAGCTTTGACACCCTGAAATAATTATCTACGAACGTAGCGACGAAATCCTTTTAGTGGCATTGTGGTCACAGATTTATTCCTGATAACTAGAATTGGCACTGCACACGCGTAACAAAAGGATCGAGTCGCGAGCTTATTCCCGCAGCGTGGGAGACATGTCAGCGCGGACGGCGAGCGGCGTAGGACTGTACCGTGCACGCCGCGCCGCCATGCGCGGTTGTCACTTCCAGACACCTCTACGTATTCATGGTCAATGCTAACTGCTCGTTGGTTCCTGGCTTCCTGGTACCCGAAATCACGACTTGCACATGCAATTTGTTAAGTACGAGATTGTTTATCTATTTTTAGTATTACACTCGTATGGAACTGAAATGAAGTTAATATAAAATGTCATGCTTGTCTTATTTATTCGCGTGAAATATCGCGTTTTTGTCGTTTCGAAATGCGTGACAATTTGTTGTTTGTCATGTTCGTGTAAATATTATATTATCCAATATTTTTCTGACCATACCAATAATGGTGGTAAAGAAATCGTGCTTCATCTATTAACTCGTAATTTTACGGAGAATATGTAAGGGTATTTTGAGGTAAGTATGTAAATAATTCTGCTTAAGACCTATCAGAACTGTTAACTGCATTATAATCTGAAAAATATACTAAGTCCTTGGATCTCAAGGTCAATCCGCATCTGTCGGGTACAGATCCAGGTATAGGGTACATGCACATCTGTTAGGGATTGATTCCAATGTCCCTAGGATGATAGATCCTAACATGATGTGACCATGGATATACCATTGTATATCCAAGTTCACATCCTACCTTCGTACATCGTACAGCCGTACACCTCATTAGGTGTATGATTCTACTTCGAAATTATAAAAAAATGTGTTTGTAGACGAATTTCATGTTGTGAATAAATCGTGTCGTGGGGTTATGAATTTAGAGAGCGTTACTCATACAAAAACAATACGTATAAAACATGCACTACATTCTCAACCCTTTTTAACATTTTTATTATTAAGGGATAGAATATCACAAAACTTTTCCTCAGACATCTCTAGTATCTGTGTCCAACATAATATTTATCATGGGTGGCTACAAGAAAGGAACCTATTGTTCAAATTTAATGGATCTAAATGATCCACTTTCATGAACATTTTTCACTAGATGCATAATATGTATTAACGATATCCACGATATCCATGAAGCAGTGATAGCATAGTGCTTGAAACTCGGCCGCTAAATCGGGGGGTTTCAGGTTCAATCCCAAGCAAGCACCTCTGATTTTTCGAAGTTATGTGCATATAAAAAAATAATTATTACTTGATTTAACGGTTAAGGAAAACATCGTGAAAAAACCTACACACCTGTGAGTTTTTAAGCCTACCAATTGCACTTGGCTAACGCGGTGGACTACGGCTTACCCCCTTTCACTCTTAGAGGAGACCTGTGCCCAGCAGTGGGACAATAACGGGTTGACGTCGATATCCATATAAATGAAGTCGTTCACAAAATGTAAAATTACAAGTTACAAGATTATAAAGTGCGTATACCTACATACTGTTATATTGTTAATAGTCTAACCTTTATCAGTGGGGTTCTCAAGGCAGCTAATTATAAGGTCCCCCTAAGAGGGCTCACTGTTTCATTTGATCGTTCCTTCAAGGCTGCTCCATAGATGTAGGATTCTAAAAAGATCAACAACGTCAAACAAAACGTGTTGCCAAAA
>DWPV01003135.1:0-15763 GCA_018251915.1 Urbanus proteus proteus | reverse complement strand
GGCCTGGCGCGGGCAGTCCTCGGTGTCGTGCGCGTCGAACACGTCGCAGATGTCGCAGAAACGACGCGGCGCCACCGCGCGCGCCTTGCGACCGTTGCTGTACAAACGATTATTATTAAGCATCGTAGGATATTTCCTGCTATACATGCTCAAGGGCCCCGGAGTAACGGGGCAGCAATAGTGAGCACATAATACTTTGGGACCTTGTTGAAAAGAATTTATAAAACTTAACGTAAAGTAAACAACCGACTTCTACAGTATTTAAAACGATAAAGATATTTTTAACATGAAACTTCTTTAATTGGGGACCCCATCAGAGAGAAAATAAAATGATGAAAATGTTTTTGTAATTCATACAGTTCCGCTGGAACGTTACATAACTAATAAAAATTAAACTAAATGCAGAATTACTTAACGCCAGAAATTAATACGGCAGTGGTACCTCCCCAGTCGAACCTCATTAGTCGTACTTCCACATTTTAACTTATTCTCACAAGTCATTCATCAGTCATTTTCAAGTGTACAACGTGTGCTATTTAACTTACAAAATAGGTGGTTCAGTGACAGTGCCGCTCTCGAGCGCCTGCACCCTCGCCATCAGCTGCTCGTTCTTGCGCTGCATGTCCACTATCACGGAGTTCAGGAAGCTCACTTGACCTTCTATCACTTCTTGCTCTTCTTGTGCTCTGAAACGGAAAAAAATGTCTTATGGTATAACGGTCCACACATACAATTACACCGTGTATTAATACTATCGATTTGAAGGAAAAAATATTTGTTAGGCTATTTATTCGGAAGGCTATTTTGGATAATTGTGTGGATAAAAATTTTGGATTTGGATAATTGTGTGGTTTTAATTTAAAAAAAAAAAAACTCAATTTAAAATTTTTAAAAGAGGATGGAACATAAATAAGAAGAAACTAAAATTAAGAAAATTGCATTTTGTAGTAATTCCCACCCATTTATTACGGCTACAACCACTACCATGAACCATCCTAAAATCTGGGAAATTTAACTGGAAATGACTTGTACATGGACGTGAGATTTAAATATTTGTAATTTTATTAAAATATAGCATTAAATCAATTTAAATAATTATTTTTATTATTAAAAAACAGTAAAACAAGAAAAATAAGAATCGAATTAAATTATCTCAATGGCTTACGTACTTTTGTGTAGCGGTATCGCCTTGGCCCAGCACTCCTATAGCGGTGTTGTCGTTTTTGTCTCGTATGTCTTGACCGCTGTTGGCAATCTTTTTCTGCAGGATCGCTTTCTCTCGTTCCGCTATTTCTGTTTTCGCTTGGTAATTCTGAAACAAAATACCAAAGATTTATACAACCCTAGATAGGCCCTGCGCATTCAAAAACTGTTTACGTTTTGCGTAACTGCTAAAGAAAAGATGGCGTAGTGATAGTTACAGTTATCTCGCTCTTGCATTATGTAATTGATATAGTTTGTTCTCTGTCACACGTTGCACGTCTAGCGAAAGTATCTGATTAAAAGGCAAACACAGATTCGCGCGTCTCAAGTATGAAACGGGCGAATCTTTGTTATATATAAATTTCTGCAAAATACGTTTAAATCACACTTTGTATGACCAGCCTTCCATGATTTGATTTTCGCCTTTAGAACCGAATGAAAAAATCGCGAGGAATAAAATTAAAAGTGTAGTGAATATTTCAGATCAGAAATTATAATTACAAATAAAAAGAGTACCTTAAGTTCGTCTTGTAACTTTCTTATGTATTCGTCTTTTGTTCTCAAATCTTTCATTTTGTGTTCAACGTCTGATTTTAGTTCATTTATGATCTTTTCACTGTTGGCCAGTGCTCCAGCATTTGCTTGTCTCGTGGCCTGTAGTTCTAATGTCAATTTTTCTAATTTTTCATCCTTTGTTACATTAGTCGTTTGTTGGACAGTCACTAACTCTAATTTTTGCGATAATTCTAATATACTCTTTTCAGCTACCATAAGTTTCTCTTGTAGTTGACTTTGTTTGTCAATTTCAGTCTTAATGTTTTCTCTTGAATCTTGCAATTCTTTTTCGTTCTCTTTTACTTTGTTTTTGAGTTCGTGACGAATGCTTTTACTTTCTTTCTTGTATTCGTCGAACTGTGTTTGGAGCTGTTTGTTAAGGTCTTCGTAATTCATCTTTTGCCCGTCGTTTATATTTGTTAATTGCTTGATGTCATTTTCAGATTTTGCTAGCAATTGTTGTAATTCAGTTACTTTTTCTTTGGCATTCTCAAGCTCTTGGATTTGCTTTTCTTGCTCCGCTATACGATTTTGTAATGATTTTGTTGTTGTTGTGTAAGTCTCTATTTCTTTGTTATATTTTTCCTTAATCTCAGCATTTTCAATTTCCAGCGATTTCACAAGTTGTTGTATTTGATTATACTCAGCACTTAATGCATCATTTGCAACTGTTATTGTATGTTCTCTTTCAGTTGTTTCTTTATTTTTGTTTTCCACATCTTGTTTAAGTTGGTTTAATTCGTTTTCTATTTGTTTTGATTTGGCCATATCTGATTGATTTTTTTCACTTTGAGTTTTAATTTGGTTTTCCTTCTCTTCTAAAAGTTTCTTTAAATTATTATTTGAAGTGACATTGTCGTTGAGATTTTTAACAGTATCTTCATACTCATTCTTTAATTTAGTTAATTCGTTCGTTGTTTCATTGAATTTAGTTTCTAATTGCGATTTTTCATTTACTAATCCAGCCATTTCTATCCTTAATGTTTCTAAATGACTAAGATGTTCTTTCAGTAAGGACTCTTCTGATGATGAATTGCTTAAAAGTGTTTCGTATTTTTGCTTAAGCGCGGATGTTTCTAAGTGAATGTTGTTTAATTGTTCTTCAAATTTATTTTTACTTTCAATTGTTTTATTTAATTCTTCGTTAACTTGAATAAGCTGTCGATCTTTCTCTTTCACCATTTCTTCGTTTGATTTAACATCTACTTGTAACATTTCAAGCTTTAATGCAAGTTCTTTGATATTATTTTGTTTTTCTTCTAATAATGCCTTCAGTCGACTTTCTTCAGTTTTACATGTGCTTACTTCATTACTTACAACAGATAATTGAGATTGATATTGTGTGATTTCCTTTTCATGTTGAATCTTCTGGTTACTTAATTGAGTATTCATGTCATCCAATATTTTTTGTAATGAGTCCTCGTGCTTTCTGGCCTCTTCTAGTTTATTATTCAAGTCATTTTGGGCTTCCGTTAGTTGATCTACTTTTTCCATTAGCTTTACTTCCGATGTTGCCCCCTCAGCTTTTAATAATGATATTTCTTCTTTATATCTGTCTATATCAACTTCAAGCTTTTTACGTATTCCTTCGTATTCACTATTCATTTCTTGCTCCTTTATCTTAAGGCATTCAATTTCCTTTTTCAATATCGAATTTTCGTCCAACAGCTTATCGTTTTGTGTTTCCATCTCTTTAATGCGGTTTATAGTGTCAGTCGTTCGGGCTTCTAGGTCCTTGATTTTATTTTCTGCAGCTTGTTGTTTGTCAATATTCTCGTTTACTGATCTAACTAACTGGCCACGTTCGGACGCAAAGTCTTCTTCTAATTTAAATAACTTTTGTTTTAATTCTTGCTCTACCCTTCCATGGTTATTTGAAGCTTCCCTATATTTGTCTCTGAGATCTTGTAGTTCTTTTTCAGTTTCTTTCAAATGCTGAGATAATTTATTAAATTGTTCGTTAGAATCTGTGGCCTGTCCAGTTAGATTCATGTACTCCGATTCAATTTTCTCTTTAGACTTTTGTAATTCGCCACATTTCTCTGTAGTACTTTCAAGCTGACGTTTGAGTTCCCCAATATTAAGTTCCATTGCTGAGATTCTTTCTTTGAGTTCATTATTAATTTGAGTTAGTTCAGCAACAGATTTTTTAAGGTTTTCATTTTCTTGTTTTAAGGAATTTAATTCGTCTACATTTATTGTGAATTGATTGTTCAGGGAGTCGAGTTCAATTTTACTTTGGTCAAGCGCTTGCTTGTGTGTCTCGATCTCTTTCATTAATTGTTCTATTTTAGTATTACGATCTTCGATTTCCTTCTTGTGTTCTTCTGCAATTTTGCTATGTTTGATATTGAAGTTGGCTGTCGCTTGTTCGAAGTCGTCTTTTAACTTGATGATTTCCTTATCCCTTTCATGAATCGTTTGCTTATATTCATTTACAAGTTTTTCATTGGAGTTAGTAGAAGAGCTAGACTCGTTAAGTAACCGTTCATAGTCCTTCGTCTTTGCATTAAGAGCCTGTTCTAGCTTTAACATTTCCGTCTTATTTTTCTCTTCTTGTTGTGACGCTTCGTTTAAGAAGCTCTCATATTCATTAACTTTATTAGTCAGTTCTTCTTTGACGCGAGCAATTTCTTCTTGTAAAAGTTTGCAAGCCGCTTCGTGTTTCCTTTTAGAATCTTCTAATTGTTCATTGTCTAATACTTTGGCACTTAGTTCCATCTTTAGTTTTGTTATTTCTTTGTTTAGATTGACTTCATGTTCTTTGCTGGCACCCAATACTAGAAAAAATAAAATGATTAACATTAATATATTTTGTGAAATACTAAATATATGAAAAACAACGTACAAATTATGCTGTACATATTTTTTACAGAAACAAACAATGAGATATATAAAATATGAACAATATAATTTTAATACTATTTGTTTACTGCATTCGATAAAATTACAACTTACCTTTGTTTAGTTCAAGAGATTTATCATCAAGAGCTGCTTGCAGTTGCGTTACTTTACTGTTGAGATCAATAATAACTTGGCTGTTTTCTTTGTTCAGTCTTTCCACGCTCTGTTTTTCCGCATCGAGTTTTGATTCGGCTAGTTGCAATTTGGCTGTTAGAACGGACATTTGGGTTTCAAATTCAGTTTGGGCTATAGCTAATTTAGTTCTTGCTTCGGTCAATGCTTTTTCTGATTCGATTTTGACTCTAGATAGCTCGTCTGACATGCTTTTCCCTAAAGAGTCTTTTTCATTTTCCTTCTCCTTTAGTAGAGCATATGCTTCATCCAATAACTTCTGAAGTTCTGATGACAGAGCTGAAATAGAAGAATATCACTTTTGATTATAATGACCAAACTCACATAAAATAGTGCATTATTGTAATACCTTTAATCTTAATAATAAAACAGTGACTTTATATTTTTCCACCTAGAAATGTATAGTATATAATATTTTTACTAGAAGTCGAAACAATTTAGAGTTATGATTTTGTTTGTAAGATAAAAAAGTTTTCACGTTCTTGTGTAGAGTTGAGTAGGTATCTACACAAAACTTGCTCTATGTTGGTCTGCGAGTGCGGCAACGTCGCCGTCGCGTTGTTGCGTTAACGCCCTCAACGCCGCAGTGGCGCTAACTCGTGCCGCTTGTAGCACCGCCTCCGCCTCTTCAACTAGATATTACGGTTTTTAAATGCTGAACACAAAATGGGATAAGACGGTTTCTGTTTTGAACGATTTGTAGCACACAATAGCCGTGCACTGATAGCTGTTTCTTTGCCTCTTCCTCGTTCGGTTTTGTATTCTAAGATAAAATCTATGGTCTCTTGCTCGTTCGTTTCTTCATTCTTAGATAAATTGTAGTATATAGGAGCAGAATAAGGTATGATGTACTTACTTTGCGCCGCGTTAAGCTCCTCTCGATGCTGATCAGCGAGCGCGGCGACGTCAGCGTCGCGTCGTTGCGCGCGCTCGCCTCATGCGATCGGTTTGAAGAACCAAATGTTTCATACTTGTACCTTTTTTCAACTAGATATTATGGTTTTTAAATGCCGAGCATAAAATGGGAAAAGACGGTTTCTTTTTGAACAATTTGCAGAACAAAAGTTAGATAAAATCTAGTATCTTAGAGCAGAATAAGGATGTACTTACTCTGCGCCGCGTTCAGCTCCTCTCGATGCTGATCAGCGAGCGCGGCGACGTCAGCGTCTCGTTGTTGCGCCAGCGCCCGCAAGGCGGCGGTGGCGCTGTCCGCACGCGCCGCTTGCAACGCCGCCTCCGCTTCTAATGTGATCGGTTTGAAGAACCAAGTGTTTCGTACTTACCTTTTTTTCAACTAGATATTATGTTTTTTAAATGCCGTGCACAAAATGGGAAAAGACGGTATCTGTTTTTAACGATTTGTATCACACAATGGTCGTGCACTGATGGCTGTTTCTTCGCCTCTTCCTCGTTCGTATTTGTATTCTTAGATAAAATCTATGCTCTCTTGCTCGTTCGTTTTTTCATTCTTAGATAAATTCTAGTATCTTAAAGCAGAATAAGGATGTACTTACTTTGAGCTGCATTCAGCTCCTCTCGATGCTGATCAGCGAGCGCGGCGACATCAGCGTCTCGTTGTTGCGCTAACGCCCGCAAGGCAGCGGTGGCGCTGTCGGCGCGCGCCGCTTGCAACGCCGCCTCCGCCTCTAATGTACGGAGCTGCTGCTCGCGGGCTGCTAGCTCCTTCTGTAATGTTATGCTGGGTTGAATAGTTGTAAAGTTGTAATAAAATTAACATTGTATAAAATCACTTTGGTAAGTAAGTAAAAGCTGTTTAAACGTAGGTTAGTTTAATTGTGTATATTAATGTAAGTACCCATTATAAAACACGTTTTATAAAAAAATACGATATTTATGATTTAAACAATGAGATTAAGTAACGTATTTCTTGCATTTGAATGTGATTATTAGTTCTATATCGATTATATATCCTACAAAATCCCCAAAATATTGTGTCCTGTGTTTATTATTCGCAACCAAGTAAGCTCGCTCTGTGCTTTTTAATTAGGTAAGGGTCATTTGGTTCCACGGTACATGACGCACATGAGATGCGCCAAAACTGCAAAGTTTGTCAAAAAACTCACCAGCATGGCTTCCTTGTATTTCTGAAATAAAAATAAAGAACATTAGTAAAAAATATATAATATTCAAGTGGCCGATTTGAAACCAAATTGTAACGTAATAATAGTTCGTAACACACTGCAATATCAGATCTCTCTACGGCCGACCATACAACTGCATCACTTGAGTCATGAATCTGGTTGAGTCAAAAAGTCAACTAATGTGTATTAACAACTCGCAAAGGAAAACTTACATTATAGTCCTCTTTATTGATATTCTCCTCCTCGTTCCTGAACATGAGGTCCTCAACCTTCTGTCGCTCGTCCTCCAGCATCTTGTTGAGCTTGTCCAGCTCCGCCTTGAGCTTCGCATTCTCGTTGCCCGCCTGAAATGATAATTAAATATTTACATGTAGCATAAGTAATATGGACATGTCTTTATCTATTTGCGCGAAAATACTATGACCTAAAAAAACATTTATAGCACTTTGTGACTTAAGCCCACACTTTACGCACGCCTTTCCGCGTGCGAGCGGACTTATGTCACGCGTACTATAAAATAAAATACGATACTAGTGACCTATGTTGCCTATTACGGCACGGCGTGAAGTTAGCGCCCGAGCGAAGCGAGGGTGATAAACGCCGTGCCTAAGGTCACCCGTATCGTAATGTACTATTTATTTATTTATTTCATTAAGTTAATCTACGGTAGTTAAATTTATAATATTTCAATAGTTCAATTAAAAGCTCTTATAAACTAGACAACAAATGTACGACCATTTATAGGCTAACATCACATGCATTATAGATGTAAAGATCATCACAGAAATGAAAAATAAAGGAACAATAACAACCAGCTAGATTTAATGTTTCTTATACAGAATACTATATTTATTGTGTGTGTTATTACAATAGCTTCACATGACAGTCTCCAGCATATGCACACCAGTGGCGGATTTAGATATTTACCACCAGTAGGCTATTGATATTGCCAATCAGTAATTACAATTTGCTACCACCTCTAAAGTTAGCGAAAATAGGTCGTGAAGATAAAATATATTCCAAAACTTGCCAGATATTGTTTTAATATTTGAATACAGCCCAGGGATTTCTGTCCTATCACAAAATGTGTAGCATTTCATAATGTGCCTATGCCTAATAATTTATTATTTACCAAAACGCATTTTACTCACATGCATATGTGCGCCTTGCCCCGGTCCGCCCATGAAAATCCAGTCAACCATATCGCTTTCCGACGTCCTGGGCAAGAAGTACGGTCTTTGGTAGTACTCTCTGAGTTTCCTCGTCTCCTCATCGTAGCATGTACTCCAACCCACGTACCAAGGTTCTCCGGACAGGTTGGCTCGGCGCTGGTCCATGTTGAACACTTCGTTCAACGAGTTCAGACCAGATTTGTAAGCGAAGTAGAAACAGTCGTTGATCCTTCGCCCCATTTTGTTATTTCGATAGAAGTTTGCGAAAAAATCGAAGTTGAAATACTGAAAGATTTATATTACGAAATTGGTGTTTGTAAGTAACAGTCGTAAGAAGTTAGCGAGAGTATGTTTGTGCTAGTACTCCTTTAACAGTCTGCATTTTAAGAGCCGTAATAACATTTTGACAAAAACACACGTAAGTTTTCTTTTTTTAATAGTTTAGAAGTAGCAAGCGAGTGAACTGCATGTTCACTTGATGGGAAACCACTGCTGCCCATGGACGTCTGTGATTAATCCCAGATAAAATGAAAGTACTAAGTTGGAACGCCTCCGTATGTCTCCCTAACAGCGCCTAACACTGCTGTTATAAGGCAGTTATTAGGCGTAGTAGTGGTGCTTCTAGAGTTGAATCACATAAAATTATTTCTTATTTCGTCTTATTTAGGTCTAGTTGATCAAAATACATACGTCGATAGCCTTCCATTCCGCAGTGGCATCAGTAACGATAACGGGTACGGTACCGTATGCGTACTGCTCCTCGAACTCCCGATCAGTGATGTTAGCGAGGCGGACCACGTCCTCCACCCCCATGCACATGGAGCAGTCTTCTGGCGGACGGAACAGCGCCTTAGATGATGCGGGGATTTCTAGTAAACAGCCCTGGAAAAAAAAATCTAAGTACTACCGTACCGTCCACTCTACCTAATTAGTCTAGGTAGAATATTTTTTCTTCTGATGTTAGAGATCTTTGGACCCACAAAATCAGTAGCTAACGATTCTCCTTATACATTTAGTCATCCATAAACCCAATCCCCTTCAAGCTTTGCCATAGAGGACATGAATAACAGTATATAAACGCGTCAGTAGAAACTGTTTCCTCCCCTTCAAAACAAAATAAATATAAATCAATCGCTTATAATTTTTGTGTCGGGAATCAAACCTGAACCCTGACTCTTAGACCAACTTGTTATCAATTTTGTTAAATAGATACTCATAACATGAAAAGGAAAAATATTATTTAAAGCAAAGTATAATTAATTCAATAGTATTTTATGGTTCTTGTTATCATTTATATTTTTTGCGAAAAACAAATATGTACATACAAACTTAACTTACCTTCATAGTACCAAACTGGAACCACCATAAGCCTAACACTACTGTTAAAATAACAACAATACTAGAAACCCACAGAAACAATTTTGATTTCCCTTCCAGAAACCTAATGTGGAAATGTTTTTTGTTTCCCAGAACATCTAAACGAGAAATATAAGCATTGTTAAGTTTACAACTCTCGATTTTGTTTAAGATTTTGAGTAATTTAAGTTCGACGGTTTTAATTTTTTTGTCGCAGCTCTTAGAACGATTGAGGCTCATGGTTTGTGGTAAGCTACACGAACTGTTTCGGAATGAAAGAGTTCTAATCCCTTCACGAGCTTTTATACACTCGTTGTAATGATATGGAGTTGCTGTACCTTTTCTCTCGCGATTTATTAAGTACGTAAGTATGTACCTACTTAAGTAATTTTATTTATAGTCTTATTGATTTCGGCTCTATGGGCGAAATATCCGGGGCTTGATTTCGGGATCTAATTTGCGAATTATGAAATTGCGTATTAAAAAGTACCTACCTATCTCTTTCTCCTACCTACTACCTCTTTCTCTCACTTGCTTTAATCTCCAATGATGAACTTTCCCGAAGTAATTCTCTAAAAGAAAGACAGAAGAAAAGAAAGAAATTCTGAGCTATATTTGAAGATTTTAAAGGTGATAGATCGAGGTAATAGAACTCTTCGTGGCTCGGCTCCGGAGAAACCTCACCTTTTTCTGCCCTAGGTTCGGTATATAGCATGTTGTAAGAGAGGCATAGGTACTTATCCCAGGCGTTCCAACTTAGTTCTCATGGGTCTATACCCACAACAACAACAACGTATGTACAACGTATTTACTGCCCGCCTCAGGAAGCTTCCTGAGGCTCCAGATAATTTTATCTGGAGTTCATTACAAATGTCCATATGTAGCAGGGGCCACTTACCATCATGTGGACTACATGCTCGTTTTGCTTTTTACAGTTATTTGTTTATATAAAGGACACTACTACCCACCAGAGGTACAATAAATTGATGACATTGGGCAGCTCTATGGATGTCCCAAGTTTCAATCACAGGATAAATAACCCGACACAAGTGCAACGGGTATGAAATTGAAATTCATTATCGCGCCGCGACACCGCAACTGCGACCCGTATTACACGCCAGTGTGCGTCACTTACGCGCCAATTTGTGCTATCGATATTTTTCGGATAGACATAGACCGTAACTTCCTTTATACTCATCGCTTTCTAATATGTCCTTTAGTAAAATTTAAAGTATTTAACGAGATTTTAATACGTCATTTTATAAGTATTTCGGTTAACAAAATTGATGCACGGCATGCTTAATTTTGATCTATTCCACTTTGATGATCCAGGTGATGAAAGTGGAATCAAATTGGTGTTATTTGATGACCAGAGCTTGATCAAAATCCGATTTGGGACCGACCTCAGGTAGGACTGCGATCTTATCTGGGGTTCTGTCCATGGACGGCAGTGGCCAATTACTTTCAGGTGGGCTGCATGCTCGCTACTGCGCGTGGGCCTTTAAATTTTGGTATGTAGTGTATTTTGTGTATTTACCTACCGACCCCTACCGTAAGGATACAGAAACATTTTTTGCAATCGTTGTCCTTGTTTCGTTTACCCACTCAATACAAGATACAATAAAATAAAGTGATTTAAAAATATAGCAAAAAATATTAACTATATATATCAAATATTTCTTAATTTATGATTGTAAGACTTTCTGCAATATTTTGCCACTTTTACCATACACGGGGCAACTAAAGTAAAACAAAACAAGTTTCCAAATAATAGTATAGATTATGGCACCATATTTATGAAATCATGAGATTCTATGTTGTTTCAAAATATTCCTAAAGTATATGACAGTGACATGACATTTGCCATTGACAGATTTGACAGTATATACTATATTTCAAATTTCAAAATATTGCGGCCGATTTGTGCAAAAGCAAATGTGCACTGAGAATTTTATTTAACAATAAAATAAATTAGTTAACAATAATTTGATCATAGAAACAATAAGACATTCGTTCTAATGGCTGCTATACTTGGCGGCGGTCTCGGCGGCTTATCAACAGGTTACTATTTGTTGAAAAACAATGTTACTTCGAATAATAATCTAAAACTGTTTCTTTTGGAAGCCACCAACTACTGCGGGGGATGGATCAAATCTATTCGAACAAAGGATTATGTATTCGAGCAGGGCCCGAGGACTATCCGACCCAAAGGTATCGTAGGCTTAAACACATTAAACATGATGCAGGATTTGGGTTTGAGCGAGCACATCGCGCCAATAAAACCCGGACACCCGGCCGCTAAGAACCGAATGATATACGTAAACAACACCTTGCATCTATTACCGTCAAGTTTGAAGGGTGTCTTTCAGAGAAATGATCCATTTTCTAAGCCTCTTATTTATGCCGTGTTCAAGGACCTCAAGCAACCTATCAAAGAGATGAAGGACGATTCGATATACAATTTTGTGGAACGCAGGTTCGGCAAGGAGATTGCTGATTATGCAATATCGCCCATGATATGTGGTATTTGTGCGGGCGATGCTAAAGAAATAACAGTTAAGTTTCTCATGAAAACTTTGTTTGAGTATGAACAAAACCATGGCAGTGTCATGAAGGGGCTGATGAAATCTATTTTTAAGACGAAAAATGGACAGGAACTTGAATTAAGTGAACTGGCTCGGAAAGCTCAGGAAGAGAAATGGAATGTTTACACAATTAAAGGTGGACTTGAAACATTCCCTACGATACTCCGTGAACACCTCAAGGAGAACAATGTGGACATATCTCTTAATAGCAAAGTTGAAGAAATTGAATTCATTGATTCTAGTACTGTTAAACTGAAGAAGGACAATGGCGAAACACTCTCTGTAAGTCATGTATATTCATCAATTCCCTCCCATGCTTTGGCTAAGTTGGTGCAAAAACAACACCCAGAGTTGGCGAAAAACTTAGGAGAAATACCATTTGTAACAGTTGCAATAGTCAATTTATACTTTGCATCTGATAAACCACTCATAACCCCAGCATTTGGATTCCTAGTGCCTCCGATAGAGAACTCTCCTATCCTCGGAGTTGTGTTTGATTCATGCTGTCTTCCGGATCAGAAGGGAACCGTCCTGACAGTAATGTTGGGAGGAAAATGGTTTGAGGAGAAATTTGGAAAAAATATCACTGAAAAAAGATTACTAGAAATAGCAACTCAGGAAATAGACTCTATTTTGAACATAAAAGATAAACCGTCAGCGCATAATGTAAATATATTGAACAAGTGCATACCACAGTATGTGATTGGCCATTACGAACGAGTAGACAAGATTAGGGATTATATACAGAACAACAACTTACCAATCTCAGTGATAGGCAGTAGCTATGACGGAATAGGTGTGAATGATGTCATCTACTCTGCTAAAACTCAAGTAGAAGAGGACTGCACTAAATGAAAGATTTTGATACAATGATATTGCATTTTATCTAGATTGGAAGTTCTCAATAGTTATGAATGGAATGGGTATGAATAAGATGTTGCGATGCCTTCACAGAGTATATTTGTCAATATTGGAAGAGGTATGATTAGAATTAAAGGTAGAGGTTCCATTGGCACCTAACTCCTAGGGATATGGAAGCAGTGGGTAAAGACTGATGGTGTTCTAAAATGTAGCTAAGCACAGCTAAGTTGTATTCACATGGTGGACCTAGGTGTCCAGATCTAATTCTGGCCAAAGCGAATTGTTTGGCAATTACGGCACCTTCGGCCAAAGCGGAAGGTTTGAAAATTCCAAGAAATTCAGGCTAAAATTAATATTATGACTATTTGAAAGACATTTTTTTTTTTTATCTTAATTTTATATAAATAACTGCTAGAACTGATTAAAATTACTATGCAACGTGTCAAAAATTATAACATTATGAAATAATTAAATTTCTGACACAACTGGCTGTGTAAGCCCATAATGGACTGTGTGTGTGCCTTTTGAGCTTCAACATCTTCGTCACAATCCTCCAGATTTGCAACAGTTTGTTCTATTTTGGTGCTCTTTAGTAGCCTTCGAGGTGCGATTTTTGGCCAAAGGTGGCCGAAGCCAATGCTTACGTTGGACACTACCAACATGTGAATAGTTATGTATATAAATAGCCCGAACACCGGCATGTAATGTTTTGTTTGTTGAACAATCTCAGATTTTATGGATAGTAATCTTACAATTTTTATGACAAAAGATGCACAACTTTTCTATTTGTTAACAATAAATTGGCTTTAGGATTGTGCAATAAAATGTTTTAACCCCAAACATTATTTATGCATTTAGTTTTTTTTACTGTGACTTTATGACTAAGAACCTGTTATATAACTGTTAATTCCTGAGCAATATATTTCTTTTTTATAAAAAGTTTGTTTTCTTCAATATGCTAATATATGCAATATGCAAAGAGAATAGCAGCCCTGTTGGTTAAAACGTTAAAAAGTGCACTTCAATTTCTATAAAAATTAATGGTGAACTAATGAAAGGTTTTCAAAATGAAAAGAAAATTAAAGCAAAAAATAATTTATTTTCAGTGTGTTAATGTTAAGGTATTATCTCACTCAAATGACCACTTATTGATAACCTGTTTATAGTTTGCTTTATTTAAAAGTTATTATCGCCATTTGAGTGATAATTATACAAGTACAATGGAATATGTGAAACAAGTTAATTGTTTATTTCCTTATTAATAAGTTAAATTATATTTAACCTACAGCTACAATAAATAAATCGCTGAGATACACTTCGGAGTCTTATACTATTGATAAATATTCACATTTCACTCATTACAGGCATATGCAAATGTATAAAAATTACAGGCACCTTGTGTAAAATGTTTTTGATTTTATTGCACCAATTTTTTTTTATAAAATTTGTTAATATCCTTCGTTCAATTACAAATACATGATAACCTAGAAATATATAAAAGCACAAGACTTTAATTTTTGGGCCTTTATGTTTGTGGGCCTAAAAAATACAAACAACATTACATAATATTAGCACAAAGCAGTGCCTGTACAAAACAAATAAACATTATAATCCATTACATACATACATATTTTAATAAGCGTCCAACTCCATAGAAGGGCAGTCTTAAATATTTTTATGAGAAGTTCAGAGAATATGAACAATATTTGAAACCTATCTATATTTTTAAGATTTATTCAAATAAAATAATACATGAAATCTTTCAAAGCTAGCGTTATTTAAGTGCAATTTTTAAATAAAACAAGCGACTTACTTTAGGCACGTATTAATGTCTTTATATGCACAATCTATGGTGATTATTATAGAAGTCTCCTTCAGAAGCTATTTATCGGCGTCGAGTGATACATATCTTTATAAAGACCTTGTGTATTTTATTACAAAATTATTTATACTATTATTAATCTCCCTCACTATTCAACACTCAATATGTTTTTAGACAATGAGATCTGTATAATATTTATATTTTATTAATTCTCTCAAGTATTACAGGTGTTAAACACTATTTCTATCTATAATAAATAATCACTATTGTATTATAGTATTGTAACACAACAATGTTAGCTGCCACTTTTATATGTCTGTAAAATAATCCACACTTGGTCGCTCTCATTTTGGGAAGAGTTCTTCTTGTAATAATTATACATTAGATAATAATACATGACACTACCTCCTATTTTTTTATGTGGGTAAATATTGCACTTAACCATAATTAAAATGTGTTGTTTTATTCGAGTTTGCATTGTTATACATTATTGGTTGTGTTAAATGCGTTTACATAAATTAAATGGTCCTGTAAACACATTAATACCTTTTTATGTTAGTGTGCAAAAACATTTATGCAAATGACCGAACGTGTCAGTGGATGACTAGGTGACTTTTGATATCTGTGGTCAGCGAGGTATGTTTAGAACTTCACGTAGTAGATGACAGTTGAGTGTTGTGTTTAGCAGTTTAGAGTGGTCAGTACCTGTAGTATAATGTATATTATGTTAGTATGATCCATAGGTTGGAGTAGTGTATTCAGCAACTCTTGAGGGGGCAGTCGCAGTGCCGTATGCAGTAGAATCTTCGTTGTTGTCAGTACAATGCGATGGGCAGCCAATAACAGGATGGTAGCGATAGCTGTTCCACTACACTGACCATGACTACATGGTCACTGTACACTCCCATTACACGTACCATGTAACCATGGCTAGTGTAGTGGGACAGTTGGAATTTAGACGTAGCTGTCGTCAATGCAATGCAGTAATTATGATTAATTTTAATTTTTATTCATATTAAATTTTAATACTGTTGCCAATTGTTTCTAGCTTTTGACATGTCCATAATCAAT
>DWPV01003134.1:0-15765 GCA_018251915.1 Urbanus proteus proteus | reverse complement strand
ACCCCCTATGTAAATTTTTTTTCGATATCTTCAATGTACAGACATCGACCTGTTACAATTTTATTATAAGTAGAGATATCCCCTTTTCCCTGTTTACTTCTAAGTTCAGAAGGAATAAATAAAAATACTTACAAATATAACAGATAGCCCGACACAGACCACGTACCCCCAACCTCCCTCGGGGGGTACCATTTCGTATTTTTTCTCATCACTGTCACAACTCTGCAGGCTCTGTTTCCCACTCATATTCCCGATGGTCCCGACGAACTTATGTATCCATTGATACGAGGCCTTCCTTTATAAGACCGGGTGGTCTCATAAATCCACAATAAATATCGCGCGGAGGCTGTATGTTGAAGGATTAAATTGTATCACCTTAATTATGATTACGCGGAGCATTACTTCGTAAACAAAACCCTCGGAATTTCCACAAACACAAATTGACAAACAACTGATTGTTTAACGCGACAGAGAGCGGTGATGCTTTGCTATGAACTAGACCGATCAGTGAACAAGCATCTCAAACTATGTATCGGTTGCGAAGAATAACGTTCAAATCGAATTGTTTATACTAAATCATTTCCTATGCGACGTGCGTTCAGTTTGCGTGTTGATGATCTAGTTACATTTTTTCGGAACTAATAATCAATAGTAATTACAATAAAATGAGCAGCTTTCGTTCGATACACACGTGGATAATGAGCCGTCGTGAACTCCTAATCGTTGGATTCTGGTGACATTTTTACATAGTTACGCATTTGCATCAGCTGTTATTTGATACGAATATTATGGTTATGTTTATGTGTCTATAAAATAGTCTCTGAATATGATACCATGTTTTGAGGTTTGTTTTTTTTTATAAATAAATTCTGGTTTCTATACATGTTGAATAAAAATCGTTAAAAATAGCTACAGCATAGCATATAAGAATATGTATCCGTTATAACATTGAAACAACCGTATTTTTGGATACAATATAATTTATTATGTATAAGCACTAGATAGTGCTCAGATCATTTCATCATTGGAAATATAACGAAATATAAGTGATTTTAATTATAACGAGGAGTACCTTATTAAATTATATTTTGAAGATAAAATAATTTTAAAAGAAAAGAAATATGTCATGGGGCTCTTTCAAGAAAGGTGCAAAGATAACTCTCCTTCAAAGCGGGTGTTGCATTGGCGACTCCTCTGGTATTGCAAATGTCTATAGGCGACGGGGACTACTATACCATCAGGTAGCCCGTCTGTTTAAATATAAAAAAGAGTATATTTTTGTTATATAATCTATATTCCTGTATACGCAGACATAATTAGGTATAGTATTATGTATGTGCATTTACTAATACTTTCTCTTCGACAAATGATAATTTGACCAAATGCAAATTCACGTAGAAATTATACCGGCGGATCTCATACATTTTCTATATATAAACGTCATTTCGATAAGTCGATCATTCCAATATCTCTTATTACTCTGAAGACATGTGAATGTCCTCATTGGGGACAAGTTCATAATTATGAGCAAGCGAATAACGCTTATCTAAGAGATAAAATAAACTATTTATAAAATTTATCGATTGTGTGTATTCAGAATTGCTTTCACGTTAATGTTCTCAGTTGTGAATTTATATTTGCTAAGCGATGAAACAAAAAAAGGTGACTTTGACTGACTTTGATTGACTCAATATAGAACCCGATTTCTATATGAAGTATGAAATAAATGGCCATGGGCGGCAGATACATAATTATGTATTATGATAGACTGAATAAACGATTTTTCTTTTCTTCTTTCTTTCTTCTTACCGTCAGGTAGACTTCGTGATCGTTTACCTTCAATGTAGAAAAAGTAGAAGGTATTTTGTGATATATCTGTTATTTTTTACTATCTAAAATGTGTATAAGTGGATAGCAACAAAAGATTGAGAAACTCTTGATTGTGCTCAACTTTATAAGAATTACGAATGAGAGAATTTGATAAAATCTGTTGTTTAGTTAAGATTACTCTTAAGACTCCTTTTCCGTAAAATATGTACGAGTTAAAAAATAAAAATACATACAATTACCTGTGGCGCCATATGCCAAGCACAAAAATATGCACAAATAAAGGTCATTGACAGTCAAGTTTTAAATGGAATCATATTAGTACCTAATTAACTAATTTAATGCAATAAGTAATTTCATTCATTTTGAATTTTTTGATAAGTATTAGTGAAAGAATACAGCTAATTGATATCCCTCTCTAAATATTTTACTGTATTTTCTTTTTACACCAATTAAATTTTACATTTGAATTCATTCGGCTGACCGATTTTACGTTAATCTCGGTTAAATCTAAAACTTAGTTGAAAGCTATCCCGCAAGATTCAATTTCCGGTATGAAACGCTATGTAGATTTTGCTTAAAGCTTTCCTGGATATAGGAAATTTCATTAAAATCAGTAAAACTATGCGCTTGTGTTCCAAGTAGGTAAATATATGGGATTTTACTCCATCAGCTGTAGTAGTAGAAATCAGAGTGGAAGGCGGTGGAAACACGGCCTTTCCCACAAAAAGTTCAAGTAAAGTTTGGAAACTTCCCCCCCCCCAAAAAAAAAAACAAAAAAAAGTTAAATATACGTATACGTGATGTCTATTCTTCTTCCTAATAACTACACAAACCAATAAACAGTTTTAATACACATACAGACGGACGGTCAAAAAGACATTACATGAAGTAACGTCTTTTAATTTTTAACACACAAATCTGATTGATGCGGGACTGTTTTTCAAGATCGTAGTCTATGTGTTGTTTTAAATAATAATCTATGTTTGCCCGAATTTCATCTACATACGTAGATCCGTTCAGCCATTCTTGCGCGATTAAATAAAAAACTTCCATCAAAACTTTCGCATTTAAATTAGTAAAGTGTCATGAGGTATAAACTTGATTGATTTAATGTTAATCATTAACATTAACTTACAATATTGCTTTACAATAACAAAAAAAACGCTTCATTCAGATTTTGGAACATTGTTGAAAAAATTGTTTTGGTCAAGTTTTTTATCAATGTTCTTAACATCAGTTAAGTTGAAGAAACATTTTTGTTGAGTGCATTGACCTGTTAGGTTTTTTGGTAACCGTAATATTAAACTACTTAAAAACTTGCTTTGCTATTATTTGGAGAACTGTAAAGAATATTGCGTAAAATTACGCAATATTTTAAATACATATTGATATTGAGCAGCTATTAGAGGAATGTGACTTGACCAGCTTGACCAGACAGATTTAATTATGAGATTTTTAATATAAATAAATTTCACTATAATAGGTGTTTATCTATTAAAGTGAAATTTTAAAACAAATAACCCGATATTTGGTATGCGAATGAAGTAATCTTTCGGTAGTAATTACCTTCCACGGCCAATCATAAATCTATACAAATAAATAAAACTGAAGTGGTCGTTTGTGATTTCAAAATAGCATTAAAAAAAACATTTTTTTTTTTTTAAAAAAAGACACAGATAAACTAACATTTCTTTTTGTATATGTGTCTGTCTGTTTGGCTGAGGTAATCTTCTAAATGACTGGACCGAATTTGACGGGACTTTCACTGGAAGATAGCTGAAGGTCTTAGGCTAACAAAGGCTACTTTAATTTTAGAAAAAAAAACATACATAAATGCGCGCGCCACGCGCATCGGCCGCATCGCGGGAGATCGGGGTGTTACCAATGTTTAGATATGTAATAAATGTATTTCTTTTTAATTTTTAACGCAGGTGAAACCACGGGGATCAACTAGTTTCAAATATAATCAATCGGTACACATACCTACATAAACTAAACCGATCGCTATTATTATGAGGATATATTTCTAGTTACTAAGAACAGGAAATACATTTCAACATAATGTAAACATGTAAATAGGATGTATCTAAGGTCTGGTCGTATTGACCTTTGAACCAGTTTTAAGAGCGGAGTTATCATTCGTCTTCTGTGAACTGAATTGAAAGAGTTATCAGCATTCTCTTATGAATGGTGCCGCTTTGTCGTATCGATACTGCTATTTGATATTAGTTGTGTAGTTACGACATAAGCAAATACTATTATTATTATGTCGGGTTGTCTTGAAGTTGAAGGAGAAATGGCGAGATGTCGTGATACAGGCAACATCAGCTCCCACATAAACTATATGATGACCACGACCGATCTGTCAAGAGTGAGACTGAGAAGAAAACTACCTCTTTTTAATCGACTTAAAAAAAGGAGGAGAATATCAATTCGACTGTTTTTTTTTCATGTAGATATTGTCCTACAATAAGCAAATAAATGTGACTAGAGGATAAAATCCAGCTGGGCAGCGTTTTCATGTGTAACAATAACACCTAACGCAGTCACCAATTCGCTATGTCAAACGCGGCGACTATTGACAAAACCACAATTAGTTACTAAGGTTAAGGTCGGCTACTAAGTAAGACGTCAGGCAATATAAGTCCAGTAGTGGACCTCAGAGGGCTGATAATGGAAGCTTTCTTTTCTCATGTTTATATATTGATAGGTGTTAGGTACATTTTTTATGATGGTAGTAGCAAACGCAGTCCACCTGATGGTAAGTGTCCACTGCCGCCCATCGACATTTGTAATCAACCCCAGGTAAGTTCACAGTCCTACCTGAGATCAGCCACAGATGCGTTGCTACCCCTGAGGACTAAATTTGAACGCCTCGGATAAGTATGTCTCCCTAACCACATCCTTCAAACCAGAACACAGCAGCACTACGCTGCTTAAGGGAGAAGTAGGTATGGCAGTGGTGCCGCCGGAATCGAACCACAAAGGGCTCTACCACATATTTTTTTTTTGTTAATGTACACAATCACTGATATCTACACATATTTAAACGTTTAAAACAACAACAACAATATATATAAAAAACATTTTTACTTTATTATTAAAGATTCATTACAACAGATAAATTAACCACTTTTATAGAGCGCAGTAGGTCTTATTAATTTTGATTTGTTGCATTCGGGATCCTTGCTTTCATTCCAAACTATGTACTTTGATAAAAAGCCAGTATTTATCAATCAAGAATTGGATTATCACGCTATTTTAACACGAAGGAAAATATCGTGAGGAAATAAGACTGAGCATTCTGAAAAAGTAGGTTTCAGTATAAAAATCAATAGAAAATGCTGTAGTAATACTAGTTAATTGTTACACGCCAATTATATCTTAAAGCTATAATTAATATCAATTAAGCAAAAATATGAGATCGCCTGACATTTACTGATTTGCAGCGATTATTAAGCAATAGTAAATACTTATCAAGGAAGTAGGTGATCGGTGTCAGATTGTACAATCAATACCGACTAACATTGACGCTTTATTGCAACTTTATCTGTTGTAAATAAAATAAAATTGTTTTTTATTGTACTAGAATGTAGTAGGTATTATGTTAATATAGTGAAATGACATGTTGATAGCCTAGAAACAAATAACTCCAGACTATTTAAGATGGATTACTCGTATCTATAAAAATAAACAAAATGGAAGTGTCTGTTTGTGTTTGTTTCAAAATATCATTTTTTTACTCAATGCATATGAAAGTATACACGATATCTATACCGAAAATGCATTTTTTTGTCTGTCTGTCTGTCTGTTAGGCTGAGCTAATCTTCTAAATGGCTGGACCAATTTTGACGGGATTTTCACTTGAAGATAGCTGAAGATCTAAGGCTAATATAGGCTACTTTTATTTTGGAAATAAGAATTAGCGGGCGCGCCACGCGCTAGCGGCCGCCGTCGCGGGAGAACAGCGTGTCACCTATGTTTAGATATGTAGGTATTCCTTTTTATGAATGAATGAATGAATTACTTTTTTAACGCGGGTGAAACCGCGGGGATCAGCTAGTTTATGTCTTAAAACAGTAATAGATGTTGTAAAATATTTGTTTATAATAATATTTGACTTAACAGTTTGCATAATAGTTATGATAATTGCGCAAACGTATAAGTACATCCTAAAAAGATAAAATAATTAACAAGTATTTAATTAACGACGGAAATTTCTATGCATTTGATGACCAGTTCGAGCATTCGAAAGCAGACGTCCATAAAGACTGATTAGATAATTCCATAGAGTTACTATATATTGAGAAAGATAGCTGGAATAAAATGTGTCCATCGAAAAATACATAAAGCAAATAAGACTACCTAATCTAATAAAGTTATTATACAACGATATGTATATGTTTTTGCTCTTCCCTTTTTATTATTTGTTGATACTCCCACTCACAAGCCTGCCTATAACTCTCCTTCCCTATGTATTATAACTCTATGGATAATTCAATCGAGTTTTTAATAAACTGAATGACATTATTTTGTATCATCCATGCGTCACTAGAATATTCATGTTGCCATAGATTTAAATAATCAGATACGCCCCCGCAAGATACCAGTGGAATATTTTGAATGTTTTGATGAATTACGCACGCACACTAAACACAACCAGTACAACAAGTAGTTTTTTAATACGTCAAAATTTTCCAAACGCGTGACGTTTATGTTTCTGGAGGATATTATGTATTTGATAATTAGTTGTTAATTAGTAATTGAGGGTGTATGCAAACCCAAAGCCTGTTCATATGGCAATGTAAAAAAAACACATCTACATGTAAGATCACGATCACGATATTTTTATAACATTGTTATTATTGTAACTTATTAATTACATTCCTTGCATTTTTACGAAATGCACAAGATAATCTGTGCTCAACACCTGAGTAATACAACTTTGCGGGCCACACGGTATAGTCGGCTTATTCCTAGAAAAAACGTGTCATTGTGAACTCTTGAAGGGAAATATACGTACATAATATTTCCCTTCAAGAGTTTGGAAATTAATTAACATGTTTATTGATCATGAGGCACTTTATTGTTTTAAATCTGTGTCCGCAACATACCACCAACATACCTACTTCGTTTCGCTAGTCCACGTGTGTATGCACGTGATTATAGCTGGATATTATTATTTACACATCGGATTAAGGCAAGCTCATCCGGATCTTTATCTAATAAACCAAATCACATCTTGGAATTTTACATCATTAATTTTGAATAAATATCTGTATATTTGGATTTGTAACTATGTAGGTATGTTGGATAAATCCTTTTATCATACTTTTTTTATTATAATAGAAGCAGCATTGCTATCAACCTTAAATGGTGGTTGAGTTAGGATGACATACATAGAGAGGTGCATTACTTAATTAGGGATTTTCTTGGAACGCCTGGAACGATGATATAATAGAAAAAGAAAATCTGAGTCTCTATAGTATCTAGATATGATTTTGTTCAAATAGGTAATTCATAGATTTTGTTCGTTACGGAGAGGTTGTAGTGGGTTGTACGAAACCTTCTCTTGTTCGATAAAACCAAGTTTTCACAACCTGATATAGAATTTATTTCCTAAAACTAATATGAATAAAAAATACATAAATGCCAAAACAATACTAATAAATAATTCTAACTAAATTTATAGACTACATAAATAGAATACATACATTTAATTAATATGGAAAATATAAACGTATTTTTGTAGACGTCAATAATCCATACGTAAACACGATATCTCTCAAAAAACTTAATTAATCATTTCAGTTTTTGTTTTACTTTACGTTTTACACTCACAGACAAATACTAGCAGTGTACCTTTTTTTTTGTTGACAAGGGGGAGACCTTCAAAAGGTGCCCGACGCCTCGGGAGCGACGCTAGGTTATGTGGGATTTTTACCGTACTAAAACCCTCCGATAGCCGTCTTCGGCACTGTCAAGAAGACTCCGCGGTCTCAGCAAGGAACGCCACCCAGAGTCCTCTGAGCGCGTTGCCCCATCGGGCTCTACCTCGGACGAGCATTAGTCTCGCCACACCGTCGCGTGCATGGCGATATGCGACAATACATATCACTGTCCTTCCCGGGGCGGCTCGATAGACGGTTAGAGCTTCCACTCTAGTCGCCCGCGACTCCGAAGTCCCTTTTTAGTCGCCTCTTACGACAGGCAGGCGATACCGTAGCCCTATTCTGGTTCCGGGACTACAAGGACCACTAGCGCTGTGCCTTTCAATTAGAAGTTTCGAATAGTAAATGCATATGAAAATAAACAGCTTACAACAACTTATAACAAAAATACATTTTTTTTCGTCAATACGCATGCCTCGCTATCGTGGAAGAGCCGGGTATCACTTTTACATTCGTATACCTTTTTACTTCTTTAACGCGGTGAAAACCGCGGAAACAGCTAGTTTACAATATTACGATATAAAACAAAAAATCCATATTAAACGACAAGAATAATAAATCATTATTTGAATAAAATGCAATTACTTCACTAGGGATTGAGGATACTAAAGTGAACTACGCTCTCAAAGTTAATATTGACTGCTCTAACATTTTCTCTAGTAAGACTTCGTTAGTCAGGGACTAGTAAAACTCCTAAGTAAAACGGCTTTTATAGGAAAAAACTTTCAGAAGGCTTTTAAACTTTCTTAATTTCCTACTTTGAGACCAGTTAAAATTGTTTGTATAATATTGTGGATTATAAGTTTAGAAATAAACAGATTAAAAACAAACTGTTTCCTTAAAGTAGGAAAGAAGTTGGTTACAAAAGTTCATTGTTGGCAGTGACCACTTAAATAGGTATACTAAGTACTTTGTCTAAATCTAAATCCACTTTGAAGATAGTAGCAAACTTGTGGTTTGACTCCACTGGCACTACCGCCATACCTATTTCTACTTAGTAACGGCAGTGTTAAGCACTGCTGTGTTCTGGCTTGAAGTGTGTGGTAAGGGAGACATACTTCTTCAAGTCACTCCAAGTCAGTCCTCGGGGGAAGAAACGCATTGTCAGCAACCTCAAGTAAAAATCTGCTCTTATTTGAGATTCATTACAAATGTCCATGAGCGGTAGTGGACACATTTTCCTCGTTTCGTTTGACTCGTTTTCTATTCCTATATTATAAAAAATAATCTATCACACTAACTGCGGATACATAACTTAATTATTTTTAGTTAAGACACTAAAGTTTACATTAGTATTCTTGAAAGAAATGTTTTTTTATGCTACAACTTTTTATAGCGAAACTCTTTAATGAAGCTGTTACAGTCTTCTCAATTCCCTGAAGCGATTTGTGAATTATTCTTGCTATAAACGGGAATAAGTTTTTACGCATTGGAGATCGACTTTGGTGGAACACTTTTGTTGTGAATTTATGGTAGTTAAGTAAGTTATATAATGTTGAACATCGAAAGATTCGTTTGTTGATATTTGCCATGTTTTTAGGTGTTCGAGTATATAACATAAGTTTTAAATGTGTGGTTTTGATAATCTTATCTTACTAATATTATAAAGCTGAAAATTTGGTGTAGATATAGACTGTAGTCTGAAATAACATATAGGCTACTTTTTATCCCGGGTAAATGTGCGGTTCCCGTGGGATAATTTTTTTTATCGCCGTGTCAATCTCACGACATGTTTATTAATTTACTTTTCAAACGCTGGTGAAACCGCGGATATCATCTAGTGGTAGCATACAATTTATGCTACCAGATTTAATCTGGTAATTTTGGGGCACATATTGTTGTTTGCAATAATTGGTCCATACATCGTCTTTAGAATGATTTTAATAAGCTACTCATACATTTTAATCAAACTAAATGTGTATAAACATTTTGAGATACATCGGTTTAGGTTAGTTGAGGTTAGCTTTAGTTACAATATTTGACTCTCACATATTAAAGACAATTTAAAAAACGTGTATAAATTATATATTAAAATGATGCATATAATTATTCTTTGTGTAGTTTCAAAATGCATAAAGCTAGATTAAAATAATGCACTTACTTCATTTTTCAAACCCATTAATTCACTTTTTGCTGCGTTAAAAAAAGTTTGCATTCATTATAGTGTACGAACCGCTTCTGTTGTATAAAAACGGGCAGAAGTTAATTGAATTACACTCTAAAGGGTTATGAGTTCGTTAACTATTCAGAACAATTGTGTTACTTTAACCCTTTTACTGAACACAGAGAGTGCAAAATGTTCGTGTTATTTCATTAATTCAGGTCTACTCAATTTTCAGTTCACCAGGCTTTGTGTATAGATACTTAATTATTTTGTGGGCTTTCTCTCCTTTGTTGTAGCCAATTAAATTACATTTAATAGTTTTAATAGGTGGTAAAACGTGATGGTAGAAGGTGGTAGAACTCTTTGTCGATGGTTTTAGGTGACATCACAGCTACAATTGTTTCTTGGACAACAACGCCTACACACTACAGCGTTTAGTAGGTACTGCGTGTAAAGCGCTGCTATATTCTTGTTTGAAGGATACCATTTCGAACTTATCTAAGGTGTTCCAACTTAGTCCTTAGGGGTAGCACGCATCTGTGACTTGCTTCAGGAAGGACTCTAACCTACATTAGATTACCTTCCGGTTCCTTTGCTACTTAATTCATCATTATAAATTAAAAACATGATTTCTGTTTGAGAAACAACTATGGAACGAAGGCTTCTACCGCCTTCATTGTGTTAATAGAACAAATTGCAAGAACACACGTACCATCATTGGAGATATAACGATTTATTACCACTCTCACTTTTGGTTATATTTACATATCATGGACATGTTTTATGGTTAGGAAAATTTTAATCCAATTTTAGGTGATAAACTTGTCAAATAAATTTTCTTTTAATTACAAAATTTACGAGTTATTTATTTTATTAAGCTATGTTATCAAGTACCTTACGACCTATATGTACTGGCTAATGATGCTATTTGATTTATGACGCTACTAGCCCATAAAATTTTATGGTAATAAAACCATAGGTACCAGGAATTAACCTTGTTCGTTGTTGCGTAATATTGCGTAATATGACTGCAACCTTTTAAAGTCCCACTTTTGGGACTTTCTTGAGTACTTAAGTGGTCAACCAGTGTCTGATGTTTAGGCCGTGGATAAGAATGAATTAGAATTCCTATACCTATGGGATAGGTACCTTCAAAAGGTACCCGACGCCTCGAAGGCGACGTGGGGTTATGTGGGATCCCTTCCAATGACCGTTCTTATTGCTGTGAAGTGGACTCGGTGAACTTCGGAACACCATCTGGAATCCTTTCGGTGCTCTCACCGCACCGTTGGATGTACGATAAAGCGACTACACCGGAGCCGCTAAATGAATGGTTGGAGCTCCCACTCTAGCCGCCCGCAATCCCGGAAGCCTCCCTTTTAGTCGTCTCTTACGAAAGACAGAAGATACTGTAGAACTATACTCGTCCCGGAACTATAGGGACAAGTAAAAGTATATTTATATATACTTGTCCCTACTCTGCTCCTCTTGCGAAGACGAGTGTCTGCCTGAATATTTCCGAGACCAAAATCAGAAATACTTTCTTTTCGGTGTTCTTCATATTATTCCTGAAGAATTAAAAATATATCTTTCTCTTAATTTCTTGTATTTCCCCCCCAATAAAATATTTTGGGGTAATACATAAACTAACATGTTATTATACAGTACGATTGTTTACAAGTCTGTATTCGTCTTATGACTTTATGATGTTGACTTTAATTATCTTGTTTTCTTAAAGGAAGACAACATTCTACGCGCGGTTCTACTTGGTACTGATGTTAGACAGAACTCAAGGCTCTAATCCTGTATTGTATTGGTTTCAGATGCATAAGACCGCAAACTTAGCTGTTGGAATGATTACACTGAATATTGAGTATTTATTCACCTCACCATTCTCCTTAATGACCTGAGTCGGTATTACAGAAAACGTGAAACCTAATAAAAACTGAGTATCTTGTAAAAATATTCTTCTTTTTATGGGATCTAATAAATTTGGTTCAACTGGTGTCCTTCACATTTGTGTTCCTAGTATTATACGTTTCACTCATAGGTACAAGCATTATCAGGTCAGAAAATGGTGGCAGGTACTTGTAATCAAAGATTATGGTTGGTATCACGGGACCAGTGGTGGTGACTACGATCCAGTTGTCTTCTAAACCAGTCTGAAAGGTCTACAAAGTATTGTGTATTCAATCTCCGGTCACGTACAGACAGGAACTCCAGCTTAACTTACTTATTTATACATTTTATGTCCCACAATCATATTAATGTGTTTGTCAAAATATTCCACACACGTCATATTAAAAGTTCAGTCGCATAATTTTCAATCATTTTTTATTACGACTACAACGTAAATTACAATATTTAAAAATAGTTGTATAATCTAGTAATAGATCTCGCAAAATGCATTAATTTTAGCGTATTTTTTTAAGTTTGATTGATTTAATATCTCAATAAAACTAATGAACATGACAACTTGTATAACCATTAAAAATCTGTCATTAAAATGATGCATGCATAAAGCGGACTAATATTATTTTAATTATATTGAGATGAATATAGATTATTAAGAATTTTGACATGTTTTTTACATGAGACGGAGTAGCAAACGAGCATGCAGTCCACCTGATGGTAAGTGGCAATTGCCGCGCACATTTGTAATCAACCTCACATTAGAACAGTCTTACCTGAAGTTGGTCACAAATTTGTTGTTATCTTCTTATATAATTTAAACAGTGTATACATGAGAAGAAATTAATTAATTATCTGTAAACAATTTTAATTCCTATTAAATAATATACTAGTTTTGTCATCACTAAATTTATGCGTATACTGTTTAAACTTTGCCTAACTTCAAAACGATACTATTCCTCATTATGACTTAACATCATTGAATTTGACGATCGTTTTGTTGAATAATGAAGAAACAAGATTTAAACTTCATTAGCGGATGTACTTACCGACATAAAAAACCCGCATAATCTCCTCTCCGCTATATCCTTACACTACAACTATATACAGTTTGTAAACATTTTATTACCCCAAAATATTGTATTTCGAAAATCAAACCACATCGAGCACAAATACAATCTCTAACGTCACTCTGTCAGACTAATTTCACGGGACAACTTTTATTAATCGAATATTCATCATTGCTTATGTAAAGCCATCACGTAAGTGACTTGGCGCCTTGGCGTAGCTCGCCATACACACCCCTTTTAACCCAAATGATTTTCGAGGCGTTGAGGTCACGACAAAGTAAACCTCGCAAGAACGGAAAAAAGTAACATTATTTGTACACATTTTATTCCCACAAACTATTGTGTGTCTAAAATCAAACCACATCGAGTTGTACTCCTAAAATATATTCGTATTTATTAACAAAAACACTTATATAACTTGGGCTTGCTTTTAGTGTGTTTGAATTTAGTTATCACCAGTAGGTACTACCGAATGGTTTTCAATGAGATGCAGATATTTTTGCAGTATTTGTATTAACTTATCATTTAAGCTTTATTTTATTAAAATCTATCCACTCTATCAAAATTTATTACAATTTAAAGTCATAGTATATGAAAATGAAATCGCGAGTATCAGCTAGTCGAGAATATTTATCATTGCTTATGCAAAGCCATCACATAAGTGACTTGGCGCCTTGGCGTAGCTCGCCATACACACCCCTTTTAACCCAAATGATGTTCGAGGCGTCGAGGTCACGACAAAGTAAATCTCGCAAAAACGAAAAACATGTAACATAATTCTTGCCTATACTTTTATTTATAAACTTATTTGCTTTTGGAGCGGTGTACGTAAAATTATGCGATTGGTATGAACATTTTCCGTGTTTATATAAGTCAGCTTAAAAACTGATAAGTAGGTAGGTAAACATTTTACCTCACTAAGGACATCACAAAAACTGTAAAAGGATACGCAAAATATCCGCATAGTGATAAACACTAAAATGTTTAAGAAGTTTACCTTTAATAATGTACTAACAATAGAGTAATATTTTTTATCCTGTACGGGAGGGCCACGAATCATTCGCTCTAAGTATATTTGCGATTTTCAGGAAAATATAATGGCCTTATACGATCATACACATTCTGCTCATATCTTTGTTTTAGGGCTCAACTTTCATGCTTGTAGCGCAGAGCGCATGGCGTTTGAAGCGAATGTTTTATGGCTTTTAGCTTATGTTGTTAAAATTTATCTACACGGTGAAATATGGCCGATGCCAAGAGCCACGTCTCGCGACCCATAAATGTTGTTCGAGCTGGGCTTCAAGCGTCAGCATTGAGCGTTACAAACTAATGAGTCTTATCTTGTAATGAACAAAATCTCGCAGCAAATAGTAGAAATTAACTGAAATTAGCTTTAAATTTAAAAAGACCTAAAGCGCACAGAAAATCTAGCGGGGTGTATGTTTCGTGACCCTCGAGTGAGCCATTCAGAGGCCCATGTATAGCAGTGGGACATAGGTTTATAACCGTAACACTATCTAGTTCAGTCTTCACAAAGCAGATTCAACTTTCTTTGGCATTCGTTTGTGTTTGTTCTTCTTGTACAGCAGCTCTATGGACCAAAACATTACCACTATGCCGTAACAAGACGTTAGGATGTAGAATGCGGTGCCGTAACTGTTTGTCAGATCTCGTATAGCACCTGAGGAGAAGGAATAAATATTGTTATTGAAATATTTATTACAATTCAAGGAAACTAAACAGGACTTCTCGCGTTGAACAGTGGTCCGCAAGAAAGAAATGTAATAAAGAAAATGTGGCGTTGAATATTTTTGGTTAATTAATTTATTTCTTATTTAATTATTATTTCTCTTCTTTTCAAATATAAATAAATCATAAACGGTGGTAAGAATTATTGACTAAAACATTCAACGCAAAAAATACGCATAAAATATTCCTTGTAACCCTCAATATAAACCCATAAATTTACAGCCCAATTGATATAAATAAAAAAATCAAGACCTTATATTTTCTTATTAATTATTTGACATTATATAATAATATTTGCATAGATTACATCCATCGGATCAATTAACAAATGTTTTATGTTTTATGCATTATTAAAAAGACTATAAATACAAGATCGTTGATTAGATTAAATGATTAATTGGAATCTAGAAATAGGTATTTTATTTTACATTTTATCTGCATATATTAGATCTGGTATATTAGATTTCATATAATGATCTTGCGTTCACAAATGGATTATCTATGTTGGAACTCATATTCATGAGATGGATTAATTTTCAAATGTGAGCACTTTTGTCCTGTTATGAAAAAGTACAATAAAAATACGATAAAACAAAATTTAATGACGATATGATAATTTTATTTCTAAGTTATTCCTTGTGATTTCAAAATGTGGTTATTTGATGTCTCGTAAATAATTTTATTACGCACATTACCCTTTCAATATTGTAAGTAGGTACATAGGTACACCACACATACCTAGATATAATATAAAAACTTTCCGCTCCATACAGAAATACTGTAAGATTATACCTACATCAGAGACAACTAATTTTAACCTTTAAAACGTTAGCCGAGATTTACAGATGCGTTACTAGTGCTGAAAATCAGGTTGGAACGACTCGGATACGTCTTTCTTTTACTAGAAAATTAGATCACCATAGCGTTTAATACTGTTATAAGTGTTATAAGATAGAAATAGATGTGGCGGTGTTGCCGTCAAAGTATAATTACGAAGGGTCCTTAACATCCAAAGGTAAAACAATATAAAAATACTCTTTTTACGTCATAGTCTCACAGTGGTATTTTTCTCCCATAGATGTAGGATTCTAAAAAGATCAACAACGTCAAACAAAACGTGTTGCCAAAATTGAATGTAATAGTGTATACT
>DWPV01003133.1:0-15765 GCA_018251915.1 Urbanus proteus proteus | reverse complement strand
TTTACTTTTTAAATTTATAAAAAAGGTAATTAAAGTAATGACCGTTTGAATGTTATTAATGGCCCCTAATCCACATAACGGTATGTTTAATGAGCTTGTTACATTAACTTTGTTTTCAAAATGTTAGTATACGTTAACGATTCTGTTGTTGATACATAAATGAAATATTTTGGTAAATAATATTACTCTAATTAGTTTTATTTCAATTTACCTCTTGTTCCTCACAATATAAGGCCAAGACATTTTTAAGGTTTGGTAAGTGGCCGCTGCCGCCCATCGTCACCTGGGGGTACCATCAAACACCAACGCTCGACCAAGGGACCAGTTCGACGCTGTGCCAGCGACGAGTTTCGTTCACTTATTTTGCTAACGCAATGCACGTTTTTTAAGACATCGGTAGTAACCAAGATTTTACTTTTCAAAGTTAAAAGCTATTTGGCACGAGCACAGCGACGAAGCGATAATCAACTGCGATAGAGTTTTGTTAACGATCGATTAAAGGTGCGTTCCTAGAATTGTCACCTCTAAAACTAGTGGAATATCCCATATAGTGTGTCTATCTTATCACACCTATCAATCTGCAACACAGCTGTGCCTAACATTGCTGTAGTGAGGCAGAAATAGGTGGTGTTTCCTCCAATATAACAACAATGTACCAACTTCATTACACACAATATATACACGTACATATGTAGGTATAATGTTATACATATACTCATGTGTATAAAATAGCTTTATCAATGTCATTCCTTATTCCTTATTGAAACAAGTCATAACTACCTGTGTCATTGTCTGCCACATAATACGTCTGTAGATGTGAACGGACCTCATTTCATTATATTATATGTATGTAATTTCATTTTTTACTATCGTTTCCTTCCGCACGTCGTAAATGTGTGTACTCGTATGTATTTGTATAACTATGTATGTGTGTAATTACACAATTGTGTTAAACGATTTTGCATGTTGTTATTCTAACCTGTATTTATGTAGTCGGTGTAGCGTTTTACTTAATATGCTAAAGTGATTAATGATATTTTTAGAGCCTTTCCGTATGAAATTATATCGCTATTTCTTTATGAAACTACGTTTTAATTATAACTAGTCATGGATAGTTCTGGGTGTTTACCACTACTGTTCCACCATGTCTGACGTGTAACAGCAGCGTTTCTATCTATACAAATAAATAAAATTTGTATAGATAAGAAGTGTCTGTTTGTGATTTCAAAATAAATTTTGTTTACTCAATGCACATGAAAGTACACACGATACCTATAAAGAAAATGCATTTTTTTGTCTGTCTGTTTGGCTGCGGTAATCATCTAAACGGCTGGAACGATTTTGACAGAACTTTCACTAGAAGATAGCTGAAGATAGGCTATTTTCGTTTTGGAAAAAAGCATTAGCCGCCATCGCGGTTGTGCGGCGTTACCTATGTTTAGATATGTATTCGTTTTTACTTTTTTAACGCGAGTCAAACCGCGGGGATCAGCTACTCCAGCATAAGCTACATGAATCAAGTTTTACTTCACCCTACTCCGCATCATTTATTAAATTTGCATGAACTAAACTTTATTTGTTTAGAGTTAACTAAACAATTTTCACGTTACTTAACTTATCTGCTTGACTTTGGCGTTCAATTTGGAAGGGTCTACATTGTGAAATTAATTCCTAACGCTCCGCGAAGAGTCTGTTAAATTAGTTTCACTAACAGTATTAACCCCCGAACTTTTGTGCGCTCGAAAACGGGATATGAGATTAAAATTTATTCTACTTTGCTGTTAAAAAGTTGATTTTATTCATGGCTGTTTTATAACTACTAGTAGATTAGTTTTCATTTGCATCTAGTTACAAACTTCATTGTTTCTAGCTTTCAACCTTATGATAAAACTATTAAGTTATTAAGCTTTATTAACCTTATTTATTATTAATAACAAGTACCAAAACTTAGTAGGTATTCTTCACTCATATTATACTTACAAATTTGCTATAGTTTATATTGTAGAACACAATTAAATTAAAAATGTAATATAATGATTTCTGTAACAATCGAAATTGGCGGCAAATTCAAGCCTTTAATATGAAAAAAAATGCTGTTTCTATTCTATTTATGTAATAATAACAAAACTTCGCACGCTACTCTACCACCCATAGAGTAGAACGGTGCGCAGGCGCACGTTAGAAGTATTTCTATTATTTTTATTATACACCGTACGAGCGCTTAACAATACGGGGAATCGGGCATTTGCGACCCCTAGCTACCTGCACCCCCTCCCTGGCGGCCCGCATACCGCGTACCGCTCCCTTCCAACGGCGTCATTCACCCCCAACCCTCGACGATGCGCGTGCGACGATCAGCGTCGTGTCGACAAAATAAATGTATTCTATATTTGAAAATCATTTTCTCAAACACGCACCGGTGATATTAGTGTAAAATTGTACAGTGTATTATATTGTTAGTTGTTTAGTTAGTGTAGAATATTGTGTTCAGTGCAAAATGGATCTCTCTGTGCCGAGGATAAAGTACGAGGTCGAGGATTATTATGACGACGAATTTGAGCTGAATCTCAGCGATGTGTAAGTTTGAAAATTGTTTTGTTATGTGAATGTTTCCCAGTTATGTAGGAGCCACATATCAGTATACAGCGACAAGTATCCGAAAAACCTACAACAACAACAACAATATTATTATTATTGTAATGCTGTCGTATTGTAAGGGATCACTGTGGTGCGTACTGGGGAGATAGTTGTATGGTGTTACGTATAAAGAAATGGGTATAAAAAGCCAAACTAGACTTTAGACGCATCAGTTAGACTTTCATAGTAGAATTTGTTTGATTTAATGTATACATACTAGTTATAAATATTTTATATCTATCACAGATTAAAGTGTTCTTATACGTATAAAATTTGCTGCATATTACCGTTAGTTTTAATGCAAATGATAATGCCGTTTACGTAGCTTTTTGCGCCGCCCTTTTCTAGCAAAACCCCAAAAACCGTCGCGAAACATTTGCGTCGTCCGTTTATAAATGCGCCATGGATGCGCCTGGAGCTATGCGTTGTTGTCGGTGGGTGCAAAAAACTTGAATCATATGTTTTACTTTATCTTTTTTTAAGTTTGACGTAAAGATACTTACATTTTAATACCCATATGTAGCCGATTTACTTGCTTACGCCAGCGACATTGCTTGCTTATGCTATATTAGAATAACATTAGAAATCTTAATCTCGCATGTTATTTTGTCAAGCATAATGTAGTACGAATGAAATCTAATCTTCTTTTTAGATCTTTAAATAAATGAGCTTTGCTGGAAATAGCTTAAGTAGTTACATACCTACTTATTACTAACGAAACCTTCTACGTTACACTAATGAATAAGTTACATTATCTAATGATTGATGAACAAAGATCTATTGTATTGATGACAAAAGTATTTATTGTTGGGTATGGTATGAGTATTTAGTATACTAATAATAATCTCTTTCTAAATGTTATCTATCCTATTTGAATAGAAAATCCATAAAATCTTTTGTATGCGTGTAATTAGCGCGTTCCTGTTATTATTGGAAAGGAATACTTTGCTGTTTTTAGTCGCTTCATATTAGCTTCACTTGTAACAAAGTAAATAAACTATGTGATAAAAACTTGGAAGTCAATTTTAATCTTGTAAGGCTGGTAGACCTCTACCTAGTTCGATTAAATAGAGTTCTACCATGAAGGCCTTGCCTTATAACAGTATTAAGCACTGCTGTGTTCTGATCTGAAGGGAGACATACTTATCGGAGGCGTTCAAACTCAGTCCTCAGAAGTAGCAACGCATCTGCGGTCAACCTGAGGTAGGACCTTGATCTTAGGGTTGATTACAGATGTCCATGGGCGGCAGTAGCCGCTTACGATCAGGTAGACTGCATGCTCGTTTGTTACTTCCATCATATAAAAAAGCCTATTTCTAATCGTAGTAACAAAATAAAACTTTGTACTTCAGAAGACAAACTAACAATTTGTTATTTGGGAGCTAATCTCATTATGCGAAACACTTATAATAACCCTCAAGTCCACCGCCCACCTCCAAGAATATGGCAGTACGTAATCCTGGCACTCAAATTTCAGGACATGATCTGCTATATCACAATCACATATAGGAAATTACATGTTACCTACATGACAGCTTTCAATTAATTATCATCGATTTAATGTCCAAGGTCTATGTACATTATTTTACCTATAAGATAATATTAATATGCGTAACAAGAGATACCTGTTCAACTGGATTTCAATTGAAATATTGTTATTTAAATCCGCAGGTTGCAGGTGACCATTTTGCGCGTATTTTTCTTATTATTACGTCAATATGATTTGTCACTCGAATAAATTCGAAATTGTTATTGAAAATTCAAACATTTTAATGAAGATTTGAAACACAGTTTTCGTACTCATGCTTTATTGTATTTTTAATTTTTATAAACTTGAAATAACTAGCCAGCGTGCAGCAGGTAGATACCAGGTATTTGAATGCTCGTAACAATGCAATTATTTGGTAGAATTATTCACCAGATATCCGACCATCGTTAGGCCCGGTATCCACCAAAGCGGAGAGGAGAGGAGATGTACTGCAAAGCTGGCAGGTTATTCCACCAAATTCCGCTTGCTCGCTCAGCGCACAAAATTCTATAGAAAAATGAGACGTCTCCTCTCCTCTCCGCGTGATCCATTTCCACTCGAGCTAAGCGGAGAAGAGACGTGGAAATAATAAAATCGGATTGGTTTATTCAAACACGTCTCTTCTCCTCTCCGCTTTGGTTGATACCGGGCCTTATTCTGACCCACTGGGCCCACTGAGCTTTGAACGTCATTTTTCAGTACATAAAAGCTAAAAAGGGTATTTCTGTTTATGTTCCTAGCTACAGATAGTCTTTCTGGTTGATTTTTAACTCCTCACCTAAGGGACGCTACGCCGAAGATTAGATTGGGGAGTGTGGGAGCGCACATTGCATTAGTTCCGTGCAACTCTTTGTACAGACGTTGAGTGATGGAATTTTAGAGAATCCTCGGACAGCTCTATCCGGCAGCATCAGGATTGCATCCGAGTTTAAATTTTAATCTTAGATCTACATATATCTTGTCAGTAGTAAGAAAATAAAACTATTTATTTTTGGTATATTTTTTTATATATACCTTTTGAATGTTAAAAAAACGCAGTATAATCAGAAATGAATAAAAGAAAAGTGGAATATTTGTCAACAAAAATAAAAAGTTTGGTGCTACAATTTGTATCCAATTTGCTTGTGCCGTATAAAATGCGGAATTCGGTAGTAGTTCGCTCAGTATTACATTTACATTAGCCAGATGGATGCCACAGTTATTATTGTGAACATTTCTCAACAGCTATGCAGATTAACAGACGGACCGTCGTCACGTATTTTCTGAAATACCGGAGAGATATAATCTCGAAAATTGTCAACATTATAGCCATATACTAATGAATGTTCATTAAGCAAGCATCTTATGCGTTTTTTGAAATATTTTGTTATACTCTCTATTAAAAGTATGCTTATATTCTAAGAACAATTAGCTAAATTAGCATGCTAATAATATGGTGCTGCAAGCACCTGGATCAAAATAAAAATGTTATCGGTGAAGGTCTTCTTTGACCTAGTAATGATAGTTTAGCTCCATAATAGTTATTGAAATTTCGGCCGTTTTTACATCAAAAGACTTTATTTCAGCCGAAATGAATATTACTAATATTATAACTATTATAAGACTGTTTGTCTACTGATATATATATATATTGTATCCCTAACAAATATTAATAGAATAATATATGTTACGGAACCCTCTCTGTGCGAGTACGGTTTAGCTTTGTCAATTATTATAATTTATTAACTGTTACATTCCAGTTGTCATATCGAGATGTCAACCAATAATTTAACGAATTTAACGAGTGTGTTCGAGGCCAATTTCACCAGTGAATATTGTTCAATTATTCCGTTATTACGTGCAGTAATTACTTCAATTAATTACTTCGGAAAAATGAAATATTAAGTATCGAAATAAATTAACACCGCCCCTTTTTAGGGCATGCATTGATATTTATATTGTTGTTATAATCAGTCATGTTTGTTTAAACTCTTTGTTTTTTCTGGTCATCGAAAGCTTACTTTATTAAAATTGTTCATAGAATATTATTATATTTATGTTATTTAAATTAGTTGACAAATATGTCCTTATTAAAGTAAAAGTATTAAGTAAAAGTAAAAGTTACTTTTTTTATCGCAGGAATAGTACTTTTTTCGAGATGAAAGGTACTCTATGTTCTTTTCTGGACCCCGGGCGATGTGTGTGCAAAATTTTATAACTATAGCTTAGTAGTTAAATCGTGATGGCGTTACAAACAAACAAATAAACGGACGTTCGCATTTATAATAATTAGGATATAGCAGAGATTTTTTCACAGCAATTTCAATGAATAATCGTTGCTACCTTGGTGTTTACTTTATTGTAAAGGCAAAATAATATATTACAAATAATGTCAGTGTTTTTAAATGTATCGCTTTATTTTATTTAACAAGCAGTAGTAGTGCTTAAGCAGCGTGATAATGAAGATCGTTATCATGTACAGATCACTAAATCTGTAACGATAGTAAATCGAATAAAATAACAGAGATATTTTATTTGGAATCCTATATAAATCGAATCAAGCTGCACATTCGAATGTTGTGTAATTGAAATAATATTGCATGTAGGCGTGATCTTGTTAACCTTCTTTTCAAAGTCGTTAAGAATTATAAGTATCTACACATTTAAATACAGATTGGGTATTTTATATTTAATTGTCGCAGCGTGGAACGATCTAAAACTATTTTTATTATTTGAAAGCTGGTTGAACCAGTATGGCCGATAATCCTGGTATCCCAGGTTGCATTCTGATAGAATTTCTAAACGGATTTTTAGACTCGGGATAATATAACGGCTGACTTACCTATAGGCGACCTTTTTAGTCTGACCACAGGAAGAAGAGACCTTGTTCCATATGAACTCTGTTATATGTATTTAGATGTCCATGGAGGCGTTACTACCTTAAGTACCTTACAACTTATAAAGAATAGGTTTTTTAACGTCGAGTTGGTTGATGAATTGTATTAAATCACTGCAATTAAAATCGTCTCGATAAGCTATGTAATTTCGCATGTAATCTTGCATATCAGGGGGCATACAAGTAAACGCAAAGTTGTGATATTTCTGGTCCATCCATTTGTGTACAATGAAGAACTAAAACTTGTATAAGGTCTCATAGTCCAACAGTAGGTGTTAAGCTGCTGCTGTGTTGACTTAACAACTACTGTTATTAACCAAAACTAAATGTTATATTTCAAACTAATCACCAAAAAGCAAAAACCAAATATTGAACTATATATCCATTGTTAACAGCGTGGGAGATAACACCGATCAGAGGCGTGCTGGGACCGCGGTGGCGGGGCACGGCGGCGTGCTCGCCAGGCACAAGCAGGCCACGCACGCAGCAACGACGACGGCGCACAGCAAGCAGCCGGCGGCTGGCGGGGCCAACCACCCGGCCCAGCCGCAAGGTAACAAACGTAATGTACCAAACCAATTTGTTGTTATCCACTTACCGGTATAGCTCGTCGTTGAGCGGTCTCGTTTGTGTCTCTGGAACGTCGAAGGTGCCGGACGCGTGCTTATATAGTTAACTAACCTAATAAACCACGTATAAGGCCAGTTTATCACGGCAAGCCAAAATCGACGTTTTTTCCGTCGACAATTGTCAGAAGAGCAAATTTTAGAAAATTATTTAAGATTGACCTTTTTTGTACGAATTTACGCGATTAGTAGATAGATACCACCAAATCAGATAAATAAATAATCCAACTCAAACAAAATGTTGGCTTACTTTTATTTACCTTAACAATTTGATTTCGTCTACTACGGCACGTTCGATTTCTATAGATGTAAATGAAACATTACACGTACACACCGAGGGCCTTTTTCTCATCACGCGGTTTCTCCAATTCTTGTCTGATTCACATGCATGACCAGCGTGACGCACGAATCTGATTGTTTTAGAGATATTTTATCTGTATTTTAATTTACACTGAATGATTGTAACGGGTAAACTCATTCGCGTACATAAACGCGCGTGATAAGAAAAGTTCTCACACTGATTACTACTCGACATCAAGGCTCATATCAGTAATGAAATATACTGTAATAATATAAGTCTAAGTGAAGTTTTAGAAAACTGTAAAAAACATTAATTGAAATATAATTTCTTGAAATTATCTTTAATATCTTTTCCTACATTGACATACATTCATTCATAATTAATTTCTATAATAAACCATTTTTTTAAATAGAAATTTCATTTCTTTAGCAAACGACGTAGTTACTATAACAATCAAAAACATGATTTTTGGGTTAAAAGTTATTTTTGTCATTTTAGGGTAGCCGAGTTCTACGAGTGGCAACTCGTAGAACGCGGCTACTGTATTAGAATTGGATTTTTACTAACAATATTTAACGTCTCAAACTCGGCCAATCCACTTGTCTAAAATAACATATGATTTGAACCACATTTTATAAAAATAGAATCCATTTTCGATGAAAGCACTCAAAAATATTCTATTTGGAAGAGAATCAAGTGTCGCAAGTATAAAATAGAGTATATTTTAAACGAGGTCTTAGTTTTTAAACACAAATCTCGTTACATCGATGTTTACAATAAATACATTGTACATTTCAACACAACAGGGTTTGCACCTCAGATATTTCTAACAATTTTCCGATATTTCGGACCCATTGTATTGATGATTAAGGTGCAACCCTCACAAGGGAATGGGGGTTCTGTATAAAACTTCAACCAATCTACCGGGTGGTAACAACGTACCTGTCTGTAGTTTGTTTGAACTTTCATCCACTATCCCTTCCATAGCACTTAGTTAATTAAGTTTTAGTTTGTACCTCCCTCCACCCCCCTGATGTTCGTGATGCATGCTATAGATCTTTTATTCTTTGACTATTTGGCTCGAAGGACCAACTTTTTTATATGAATATTTTTAAATTCTTGAATGCAATTTTTCAAACCATTTTTACTGTAATTTTTTTCACTTTCGTGTTTTTCGTATTTCGATTTTACAAAACATTTTCCATTATTCGTTAATCTGAATGTGTAGATAAAGTAATAGTAATTTAATAGATAAAATTTTCTGATATGTGTAAATTTCTGCAATATTGAAATATTATTTTTTAATTTAATTTACTATTTTATACCTTACCTTTTATAATAGATCTAGAAAAACAGGGTATGGTATGATAAGCCCTCACTGCAGCACGTAGACTTTTAATACTCCTATAAAATTAATCTATAAAAGGTAGCAATATGTCGCTGGCATCAATAAAATTCAACGTTCAACTTCAATAAAGTTCGCATATCTGTATTATTATAAATATTTCTATTATCTGTCGTCCCTGAAAGCGTTTCATTGCGCTCATATATCGAAGAATGCGAACCGCATACGTAATGCTAACGCGTCGGTACCGTCTGTGTTTTCATGCGGGCGCGACGCGACCACGACGACTACGACGACGACACGTCACGACGCGACGACGACTACGACACGACACGATGTCAACAGGATCCGGGTGCGGTGGCGATGGAGACTACCAGCTGGTGCAGCACGAGGTGCTCTTCTCCTCGTCCAATAGGTGAGGGATTGGCTTATCTCTATTTTTATTATATTTTATCGTATTTTTAAGAGCATTAAGGAACTTTACATGTGGCTAAAGATATCTCAAGTGGTTACGTCTCTTCATTTTTGTTTACGTTCCGCGGCCGGTTTCGAACCTGCAATCCTCTGTAAGATGGTTGTACCAAAATATTTTATGTATGTTGCATAATATATATAATTTCATATCATACATACAAAAATAAAAATAAGAGTTTCGTGTCTGTAAATCACATACACACATCACATACATAACTACATGACATATTATACATACACATTAGTAACAGTGGGTTTTTTCTTACTTATCGGATCAGTAAGTCTCTTTTGCAATTCCCTTTAAACAAGAATACAGCAACGCTCAACACAGTTTTTATAAGACAGAAAATGATGCGACGATGGTGCCGTCGGAATTCAATCAAAAAGCCAAAATTAAATACTATTTTAATCTATATCTACTAAACGACGATTCTTATTTCAGGTATGAGGTGTTGGAGTTTCTTGGGCGCGGCACCTTCGGCCAGGTGGTGAAGTGCTGGAAGAAGGGCACCAACGAGATAGTCGCCATCAAGATCCTCAAGAACCACCCCAGCTATGCACGCCAAGGACAGATTGAGGTGAGCCAGCCATCGACGATTACACACAACTTAGTAGGACAAATCTCTCAGACTCTGTGAATTCACTTGTCTAAAATAAACTATTATTTGGACTACCATCCTACAAAGAACTAATACGATTACGGTCTTGGAGATGTTGAACTGAAATCGCGCACAAACCTGTGACTTGTATAATCATGAATGATCTATAAAGTTAAGCAACCTGGGGCGCGGTCAGTAGATGAATGGGTGACCGTTAGAAACAAAATTTTATCTTCGCTTCCATGTTTCAGAAGTAACATTAACCGTTTGTTAGGAAGCGTTCATTTTTTATTGGAAACACATACGAATTAAAAGAGGGTAGAAAGCGTTTATCGTTTTTAATTCAATTTGTGTATGCTCCCAACACACACAATGAAAATTTATCGTCCTATTATTAGTCCTCTATTTGGTATTTCGTTTGTAGTTGTACAATATCTGGCGTGCCTCCAGCGTTGTCTGTTTGTGTTGAAGCGCTGGAATGGCGCCTCTGTCACACAACCGACTCGTAGATCATTGTTTTAACGCGATATTGATCGATGGATGACGTGGTGACTAACAGAATTTTTATTTATCTTCCTTGGACCGAATGGAGTTCTTTTTAATATTATTGTTATTGTTATCAGGTCTAGTTACAGTAAAACTGGTCTGAGAAGCTTATATTTTAGTACTTAGATACAACACTTATTTGAAGACAAGAATTTTGTACAATGCAAAGAATAAATCAATAGTTAATGATATTTTAAAATTAGCAGTGATTATAACTAGAAAATCAAATAACAAGTCGAAGTCAATGAGAATACATTAAACATAACCAAGTAACATAAATAACAAAATAGTTATGTAAAGGAGGAAAAATAAAGGTTATACCCTTTGAAGTTCGTGTAAATATCTCAAATTCAATAACAAATGTTATAGCGTTAATTAACGAGTTATCCAACTGATACGAATGCCAAACTGATACGATTACGATTATATCGGGAGATACATCATTATCCGATATTACGCAAGACCGTACCGATCCGTAAATAAATGTTATGACAATGTCGTTTCGACGACGGAACGTTTTAGGGTCACCGGTGTTGCTCTTGGCAAGATTGCTTCTCGCAAACGCAACGTTTCTTGTTACGTTAGACGAGCAAACTGTTTTTAAAAGATTGCTTAGAGAGAAAGCAATTTGGAAAGTACCAATGCTAGGTATATAGGTATCCAATCAGTGGTCGACCGTAGATACAAATAAAAACCATATAAGAATATCACATTTTAAACCAGAATCGGAAAGACATACCGACATTTTTGATGCGGTGATACAGTCTTAGTGAACTTATGAAACGATTTACTATATTCTAGTAGTTACAATATTTGAATAGCACATGTAAAAAAAACGAAAAAACAACAAGCTCTCCGCACACACATTCATCACTTCCTATTATTCGCATCGATCAATTTATACACACGTGCAGAGAAGTGGCAGTGTCATGAGTGCCATGAAATTGGACAGCCTTGGACGGTGTTTGAGTTTTTACAATTGTGCGATGACATTGGCTGTAATGATACAAAACTTTATTGATTTCCTGCTTCATATTGCAACAATTGATCCAATAATGTGTTACTTTGATGTACTATTTAAATGTGTTCGTTATAGGTTGTTACATATTTTTTAATGTAAAATGTATAATGGTTACAAATATTTTAAACCTTACACACATACACGCACGCACAAGAGCGCCTACACACACACTTTTAAGGTGGTAGAACTCTATGTAGTTCGACTCGGGCGGCACCATCGCCACACCTATTTCTGCCTTATAACAGCAGTGTTCAGTATTGCTGTGTTCTGGTCTGAAGGGTGTCGTTAGGGAGACATACTTATCCGAGGCGTTCCAGATCAGTTCTCATGGGTAGCGACGCATCTGTTGTCAATCTCAAGTAGGACCTTGATGTTATCTGGGGTTGATTACAGATGTCCATGGGCGGCAGTTCCCACTTACCATCAGATGGGCTGCATGCTCTTTTGTTACTTCGATAATATAAAAAAAACGCACACACACACGCGCCCACACACACACACACACACTTACAAGCTCAACCCCAACATTTAACATTATAAAATATAAAAATATTTATATTATTTGCGATGATAATAATACCAATATTTTAATCGTCAGGTGTCAATCCTCTCGCGGCTCTCGCAAGAGTCCGCGGACGAGTTCAACTTCGTGCGCGCGTACGAGTGTTTCCAGCATCGCTCGCACACGTGCCTCGTGTTCGAGATGCTCGAGCAGAACCTGTACGACTTCCTCAAGCAGAACAAGTTCTCGCCGCTGCCGCTCAAGTACATCAGGCCGATACTGCAGCAGGTGCTCACGGCGCTGCTCAAGCTCAAGGTGAGGAGGTGTTGCTAGTGTCTCTCTTAGTAAATACGAGGTGGCGCCACAGGACTTCGGAAGTCTATGTTAATCAGCAGTTTCATGGAAAGTTTTGATTTAGGACACTATTCCGGTGTATTAAACGATATCTCTCCTAATATGAATAGAAGTATCTTAGTCTATTTATGAATGTTAGTGTTAGACGGCATGACAAAAATTCGTTCTTGAAAAGAAATTCTCAATGGACGTTCGCTGCCTAGGCATTAACTTCTAATAAGTAACGTCTACAAACTAATGTGTAATATAACCTAAACTGAATTATTTGTGATAAATAGTTATCCGAGGCATATAAACTTAATTCTTAGGAATAGCAATGTATTTGACCAAACTTAGGTAAAACTAATCTTAATTGGGGTTGATATTTGTAATCCATTTGTGAGGAAGAGTGCATGCTCGTTTACTACTTCCATGTTGCATTAAAACCTAACTTCACCTAACCTAAACCTCCCTATTAGTAACCAATAGTGAAATCCTTATAGACTTACCTATATCCTAAAGCTCAATGTATGTGTATGTATGTAATATAAAGTGTGCACGTACGTTTCCAGCAACTGGGCCTGATCCACGCGGACCTGAAGCCGGAGAACATAATGCTGGTGGAGCCGGCGCGGCAGCCGTACCGCGTCAAGGTGATCGACTTCGGCAGCGCGTCGCACGTCAGCAAGGCTGTCTGCAACACGTACCTGCAGAGCAGATACTACAGGTACACACTGGTCTTTATATCTGTTTGATGTTATTGATGTACTAGTGAGGAAGAGAATGCCTCGCCAGCCTCTGTGTTTCCTAAGGAATACGGAATAAAATCTGGGTCTCTTCAAAACAGAGTGAACAGGCATCTTCCAGGCAAGCGCGCCCCATCCTAGGCGTCATCTTCACTTACCATTAGGTGAGATTGAGGCCAAACGCGCGGCTATAAATAAAAATAATATTAATAAAAAAAAAACACAAGTTCATGGTCAAGATAATCACCGGAGACGTTTAAATTTAAGCTGCTTTTATAGCTATATAGTATTTGATTGATAAATATTTTTCCATATAAAATGTTTGAACGTATTTGTATCTAATGTACCGTAACCAAACATACCAAGGCCATATCTGTCAAAATTTCGAATAGAATAAAATGATTTTGTGTGCTACGATGTAAATGAAGCATTATTCCTATTAGGGGAAATGACACATTTAAGGCCAACTGTAGATAAAACTCGATTGACTCGATTGACAGACTCGGTGGCAGTAGCCACATACCATAAAGTTAATCGCACATTCATTTGCTACTTCCATGTTATCTATAACGTGCTGTAATAAACATATTGCTATTATTTTTTAAATCTCAGAGAAACTGCATCTACTAACTTACCTAAAATTAAACCTATCAGTTACCAATATCAACTTGACCAAATCTGTCAAATATTTTTTCAACATTTTCTAAACAATTCACATTTTCATACACAGAGCACCGGAGATAATCCTCGGGCTCGCGTTCTGCGAGGCGATCGACATGTGGTCGCTGGGCTGCGTGGTCGCCGAGCTGTTCCTCGGCTGGCCTCTCTACCCCGGCTCCTCGGAGTACGACCAGATCCGGTACATCTCGCAGACGCAGGGGCTGCCCACGGAGCATATGCTTAACAGGTGACTTTGTTATCATTTTATTTATCTTTATATGTGTCTTTGTGGGTTTGACTTTGATTTCTTGCGCCGCTTCTTCTCCATAACTAAACATCTTCCGAAGTGGTGGTAGAAGAAAAATATTATTGACGTTCAAAAATAATTCTGTAAAGAATCCACTTTTAATAAAATATTTTTGATTTGATTTGAATGGAACTCGGCTTATAAAAATACCCACAACAAAGTAATAAGAATATTCTTCGAGCAACGAAATTAACATTTGCTTTTGATAAAGTAATAAATTCCCATACCCACGTCACTTATAGAAACTAAATTTATTTTCCTTACTATAAGTTATCTTTCTCATATTTCAACGGAAACACCTAGTTAAAGTAAATCTCTGCCTATCATCATATAATCTGAAATACAAAAGAGAAGTAGGTACAATATGAAATAATAACTGCAACACATAACCCGGTATCATTACCGTCGTAATGCTAGTCGTAATACAATACAATAATTGCAAGCAACACTTGAATTTCCAATACCTAACAAAATATCCGATATTGTTGTTTACTTAGAATTTATTAGGTACACTTTCATTCTGAACCTGAACTTCTCACCCGTTCTCATTGGAAGGAAATCCGTCGCAGACTGGATTCCTCATATATTGACTCAATGCTCCACAGAATTCTCACTAGCTTTAATTTGATTTTTCGAACAGGCTGATGACGTGGCCCTTCTCACCGCAGTAAGCAAGTGGTATCTTAGTTACAACCGCCTCCGTTGTTGTAGAAACTATTACCTAAAAACTCAGAAAAGGGTTAAGTCATGATGTCACGTTTACTTTTACTAAAACATTACGTAGGCATAAGACCTTATTTGCTCCATCCGCAGTTACATTGTATCAAAAGACAAGATTATTTTGTTTCGACTATGTGGTCCTCTCTTTCAATAAACCAATGCCATCAATTTCTGTTGTAAACTTATTCGAGTGTCAATGTTGTTGGTAAAGGCGTATTATCAACCCTCGAGGCATATGCGGATAATTATTTCCTTCCTTAGGGGTGTCATTAGTCAATCTTAAACAAAGTAGTTGCCGCAGTTTGAACATAATCGTGCACAAAAATAGGTCTTTCAAATTTCATGAAGTCGAAGATTCTTTAAGAACTTTGCTCATTGCAACTATTAATAATGGCTCCTCTTGTAAACATAAATCCACTGTATTTCACAATGCACGTATGTCGCTTCATGTAAATCCGACTTATATTGAGGAAACGAGGCCTATTATCCAATTATTTAGTTCTCTCATAGTACGAATTATTTCTGTCATTTGACTTTGTCACCTT
>DWPV01003132.1:0-15766 GCA_018251915.1 Urbanus proteus proteus | reverse complement strand
ACAAGCGCCATTTAGAAAATAATGGACCCTGAAATGAAAATTGTGGTAGTGTGCGATTTTTTTGCTCTCGAGTGTATAATGGTTATTCTTCCTGCATAGTCTTATTCAGATAATGTTTTTCAGATGGTCCTTTTGTGAACTGTATAGCGAAGAGGCTTGTGGTATGAAAATTGTATTTGTTCGAAGATTTCGTGCTGTAATTTATCTTAATAACGGTAATGACATCTTGAATGCGGAAAAGCGACACATCAGCCATGAAGCCTGTACAGAGGACGGGCAGCGCCAGCCAAAGTTGTTCCTGTACATCATGTCTCTATAAAAGTGAGTCTGAGCAACCTTCTATCAGAAAATATATTGCACATGGCTCCAGAATAGATCGTTTGTATTATGGAAAGTATATTCCTTTACGCGAACGAAAATTGCTTAATAGGTTAGTAAGAACCAGGGCAGTTTACGATGATCTTAGAGCTCGCCTTATTTCTGACAGCACATTAAGTCTGGATAAAAACGCAGATTTAAGGCCAAGAAAACACCACCACGCTATAAAAACTTTAAATGACACAGAAAAAAGTGGCGCAATCTTAGAATTAGTTGATATTATTGATAAGGGGGAAGTACCTGGTCCCAAAAAGTTAAGTGAATGCTGTAGCTGTTGCAGTTGTTCTTCTAAAACCAAAATTTTAGAAAGTGATAAAAAAGAACATAAGTACAAGCGATCTCACAGTCGAAGATTTGAGACTAAACATGGTCATAGAGCACAATATGGTCGTAAGGCGCAATATGGACATAGAGTGCAACATGGTCAAAGGATGCATGGTAGAGCAGGAGAAAGATATAAGAGGGGTGTACGCTTTAGATCGAAACATATAAGATCGGATCCGTGTATATGTACGTTTAAATTTAGTGAAACAATTAAAAAACATTCGAAGGCCATGATGCGAAAGATGCGTCCTCCTCCACATATGCCAATCCGTACCTTGGAAGATCGAGAAATGATGAAAGATTCAAAATTACATAAATTTGCGGGAATGTCATCTCAGAAATATAAAGAGCTCCAAGAAAGATTAAAGGAAGATATGAAAAAAGTCAATGAATCTGTAGCGAACATGAAGGAAAATGTTCAACTTCGTACAAAGAAATCAATTGAACAAATGAAACAGGCGAAGGATAAATTGAAAACCAATTTCGAGAGTGGTGTACGAAAATCTCTAGAAGCAGTAAAAGGTCTCCAGCGAAAAAATAAGGTATTTGAATACATCGACTACTCTGAAGAGGAAACAAATTTCAAAATAAAAAAGGATTCTATAGTGAAGTTTAAAGATTATCTAAAACGAAAACAGCAAATGAAAGACTGGACATGCGATTTAGAATGTGTATCGGACACCTGTGAACCTGAAGAATGCTTTAGGATATTAAAACTACGGAGATCACATAAACGGAAAACAAAACGGGATCACAAAGATGCAGTAAATTATGAAACGTTTAATCGAGAAGTTAATATTGGTGAGGTACCTATAAGAAAATCTAGTAGCAGCGTTCAGTCAGAACAATTTGCTACGAATGTTGCGACACATATCAGAAAACAAAAACCGATATTACGGGTTGAAGATGGCAATGAAATAATGGGACAACGCGTGATATTTGAAACGAAAGAAGTGCGAAAAGAAATTAGACAAGATGCGAAACAAGGTGGTAAAGATAAAATGAATATTCAACCGTTTGTTACTGAAAAGTCGGGGGAATCACCTTCTGCAAACAAACTAGAAATTCGACGAAAAGACAGAGAGCAGTTCATAAACCAAGATAGGTCTGATACACGTAGTTCTAGCCAACCTTCTGGAATACATCTCACTGGAAAGAGGGTAAGACAAGTTGGTCATAAAGGTAAATATAGAAAAGCGCATAGACATCACAAAGGATCACAAGTAATTCTAAAGCCATCATCGGAAACACCGCATCGTGCCAAAGAATTTAAAGGTCATCGATTTCATGGGATGAAATCCGTGTCAAGTATGACGAAAAATCCAGTTCCGACAACTGATAGAAATTTAGCTATAGGAGTGAAAAAGAAAGAACTTTTCTCAGAAGTAACCCATCCAACTTCTGCCATACATAAAAGCCCTAATAAACAAGCTGTTCGAATTGAATCAAAATTTAGTTTCAGTGTAGAATTTTACAAAAAAGGTAATCAAAATGAAGAAAATGTCCAACAAGATTATCAAACAGAGGTTCCGGTTATAAAAGAAGAAGTAAAACATACTCGTAACGTAAGAAGTTATGTTCCACCCAAAGTATTAAAAAACAAAGGTTCTTTAGCAAAAGCTAAGTATAAACAAGCTAAAACAACTTTTAAAAAATGTATATGTACGTTAAAATTAAACAAATTCAGAAAACCTAAAAAAAGGATACATACATCTACAACCGGAACCGTAACGTCCATAATAACTAAAATCCCCCCAGCCATGCTTGATAAAAATGTTGAAACGAAGAAAAAGAACCGTTTAGAACTGCCTAAAACATATGAACTACTTCCATATGAGTGTGAACCTGGAGTTTGTGTTCCTGGTGAATGTGACCCGATACTTTGTAAACAACTCATAGATCAAAGAAACAGTAAAATAAAAACCTATGATAGAGGTTCTTATACAAGTTCACGGCAAACCAAATCCGCCTCTAGTATTGTTTCAAAGCCTGTTGCTGTCAGAACTAAAAATGTACAGTCGTCGGTAATTTCAACGAGAATTGTCAAAACAAGCGCTCCTAAAAGATATAAGGAGCATATTTCATTGGATCAAACTAAAGATTATTCAGACCGACAGGCAGTGCGCATCGGTTCTAGTTTTAGTTTCAATATCGAATTCTATAAAGACAAGATTACTCCAACCGTAGAAAATGAAGAAAACAGATCGAACGTAAGCGGGCCAGCAGTGGTAAAATATAAAAAGCCAAAATTAAAAGAGGGTGGATACCAAGATTATAATAAAATTCATAAATCTATGTTTGCACAAGTTACTAAAATAGATCGAAATATAGGACCAGTACTTAAAAGGTGTTTTTGTACTTTGAAATTGTATAAGAATAAAAATATTAAGAAGAAAATAAAACAGGGGAAGACATTAACTGCAATTACGCAGACATTCGATGAAATAGTGCCAGTAACAGAAACAATAGACAGGGGAACAAAAACCAAGAGGAGACATGGTTACGAATTGCTTCCTTACGAATGTGAACCATATTTTTGTGTACCAGGAGAATGCGATCCATATGAATGTTTAGAAAGAATTAAAAAGAGACAGGTTAACGTCAGAGATTATGGTGTATTCACAGGTAAACCTAATATGTCATCAATATCAAGCATTACCGAACAGTCATACACAAGATCTACAGGTATTCTGGCACGTCCTAAATTATTTCGAAAGGGAACAAATATTAGAGAAAAATATACCTTTAATGATGTACCCCAAGAATCCATTGCGCTCAGGGGCGGATCAGGTGAAGCATACGATTCAGTAAATTCCAAACAAGCTGTAAGAATTGGATCAAGTTTTAATTTCAGTATTGAATTTTCTAAACAATTGCCAGAACACACCAGAGCATTGGTTTTAACTAAACAACCCAAACGTGAAAAAATCTCCAAAGATATTCAAAAACGGTATAAAAATAAAGGTAATAAGGCGGCAAACATACATGTCGATCATGTTAATGCTGATACTCAGTCATTAGAACGGAGAAAAGTTCACAGATCATCTTTAGTTAGGCCTATGTTGAAAAGATGTTTCTGTACATTAAATTTACAAAAGAAGGCAAAACGACAATATCATAAAGGTCGAACTGGATGGGCTCCAGGAAATCAATTCTTCGCGCCAGACATGTACACGGTTACTAGAGCCATGACAACCAAAACTGGCATACATTCCCATCATAATTTTGGTTCACAAGATACAAAATTGCAGGTCATTGGATGTAATAAAAAGATTTCAATATCCACTAGTTCATTTCTTATTAAGAAATATGTTACTACTTCTGTGTCAAAATATAATACTTTAAAACTTCACCCTGTACTTGAGATGCCCGTGAGGTTAAAACAACCAATAACACTTAATTCAAACTTAAGTGTGGAAATTGAATTTATAAGAGAATTTAAGCTGAATAAGGAATCTGTGTTGGATAACAATAATATTAAGCAACCTCTTAAAAGTTTTAGTTTTGGGTATATTAATGAAAAACCCCTTGAATGCACAAATGTTTTTAGTCGACCATCTCTCCAGAATCTAAAAAAAATTACCGGTATCAGTCAATACTTAGAAAGGTGTTTCTATACAATGAATGTACAAATTTCACACGCGAGAGTTCCTACTGGAAGGAAAAATGATTATAAACTGAAACCTTATGAATGTGAACCAGGCATATGTGTACCAGGTGAATGCAACCCCTACGAATGTCAAAAGCTTATAATGAGAAGATTAAGGAGAAATATACATAGAGGATCTGGCACGCAATCTGACAATAGATCAATTTCAAGTTTTACTACTCAAACAGGATCAGGTTCTAAAAGTACGCAATTTAGAAGGCATGTTCGTAGTCATTCACAAGAGTCATCAAGACCATATAAACATAAAACTCAATACGATCGTGAGTCCAAACATAAACAAGCAGTCCGTGTAGGATCTTCCTTTAGCTTTAATGTTGAGTTCTCGAAAAATACGTCGCAACCACCCAATAATGAATACAGGGAGAAAGAAAGGATACCATATCATAAGGAACCTCATAGAGGTAGATATAATACTAGAACTAAAGGAGCTCAAGGGAGGAGAGTTCGATATGGTAAAGATAGTCAATTGCAATCAACTTCATCGTTAGTAGATCGGGGTTCAAATTATGCCCCTAGAATGAAAAGGTGCTTTTGTACTTTGAAGTTGCAAAAGAAAGGCAGAATTCATCGAGAAAATGCAAAAATAAATGTTTCACTTCTAAATCAGCCACCAAGTATTTCATCCCGTAATATAAAAATTGGAACAGGCAATATCAAGTACCAAAATATTCCTAAACGACATGTATATAATCTTGAACCTTACGAATGTGAACCTGGCATATGTATACCTGGGGAATGTAATCCTTACGAATGCTTAGAGAGAATTAAAAACCGTAAAGATTTTGGTGTATCTCCCACTGCACATGGAGAAAGGTCAATTTCAAGTATGACAAATGACGAAAGACATTATACCGGAAAGAAACTTCAAACTCGTGGGATCAACGTACGCCATAAAGGAATACACAAAAAATATAAGGCTGACAGAAGAAGGGGTAAGGGTAGTAACAGTATTAGTTCAAGTGTTTCCGAGCGTGGTTCACGGCAAGCAGTTCGCATTGGTTCGAATTTCAGCTTTAACATCGAATTTTATAAGGGTACACCAGGAGCCCCACACACTAGAGAAATAGATAATGAAGACAGAAGTACAAGGGCATATAAAAGTGATTTAAGAGAAAGGAGGCCTAAGAAACATGTTAAAGGTAGTTTATCACAAAGCAGTACAGCGGTCTCTCATAGGGAAACTCAAATAGAAACACCTACTAATCAAATACCAACAATGACTACGTCATTTATGAAGCGTTGCTTTTGTACAGCAAAGCTTCAAGGCATTAAAATACCACAAGAACAAAACACTCCAACATTTATGCAAAAATGTTTTTGTTTACTTGGATTGCGACAAAAGCAAAAAAATGACAAACAAAACGCTGAAAATTATTCCAGGACCGCAAATAAACGAATAAATACAAATATTAATTATAGACATAAAGTCCCTTTGCCAACCTTGGAACCCTATGAATGTGAGCCTGGGATCTGTATTCCAGGCCAATGTGATCCGTATGTATGTGATAAAATTATACAACAAAGGTTAGCCAAACAATACTCAAGGTCATCTGGAACGGAATCAGTCAGAACGCAGTCAGTGTCTAGTAATTTTGGCTATAATAAGCGGTATAGAGATGGAGCAAGTCAAGCGCGTGCTAAGAGACATAACAAGCGAAGACAACATGATTCTGAAGATAGACGACTTAGTAGAAATTATACAAGTAATGATAATAAGAGTATTGTTAGAATTGGTTCTAATTTTAGCTTTAATGTAGAATTTTTTAAAGAAAATGCGGACGGTAGTAGAATAAAAGACGAAGCAAGAAGAACAAAGGATTATCCAAGTAGAACTGATGCATATAAAGTCAAAAAAAAAGTAAAACACACGAAAAGTACTGGTACTGTAGGACCCAGCGTGCGTTCAAGTGAATCACAAGGAGAAAAAAAAGCAATGAGGGCATTTGGCGTAAATCCATTATTAAAACGTTGTTTTTGTACTTTGAAGCTTTTAAGGCGACCTATTGATCAAGCACAAAATATGAATAAAATCGTTACAAAGCCAGTATTAATGAAAACTGCTGAAACACAATCGAATAGGATGTTAGAGGGCCCAGCATTACGAAATGATATTCATGTTGATGATTTACTTCCATATGAGTGTGAACCTTACATATGTGTCCCTGGCGAGTGTAACCCAGTAGAATGCCTAGAACGAATCAAAAGAAGAAATCAAAATACAAAAGACTTCGGTACTATAACTGGATATGCTCACAGAAAGTCAGTTGGTAGTATTGCTACTACAACAACAAAAGATGAATATTTACAAGCAAAAAATAAAGGTAGAAGACCTAATAAGACTACACAAAAAACACACTACATTGAAAAAACTACACAGCCCAAGTCTGGGGATGGTTCGAGACAAGCTGTGAGAATTGGATCTAATTTTAGCTTTAATATAGAGTTCTATAAAGGTAATATGAATGAGGGTTCTGAAGTAGTTGCCTTACCATCTCGAGAATATGTAAATATGAGAAAGAGAAAGTACGCAAAAAGTCCTAAACGTCCAAAAAGATATCATACAAAATCACAACCATCGTACTTTGGTCGCAGCGTAGATACGCAGGCTTCTACGCAAATGCGATCCACGGATACTGGAATGGCGCATTTAAAACGCTGTTTTTGCACTTTGCAATTAAAGAATAAGAATGAAAATATATTAAATAAACCAAAATCAGACCATTCAGTCGTGGGACAATTTCTAAAAAAATGTATCTGTGCTTTTAAAATTAATAAAGTTGGAAAATTACAACAAAAACCTCCAACGCCTGCAGTTAAATATGAGATAAAAGGTACTTCTACCTATAGCCAAAGTCCAAGACAACATATAAAACCTATCACTATGTTGGAACCTTATGAATGTGAACCTAACTTTTGCATTCCGGGAGAGTGTGATCCCTATGAATGTTTAAAAAAAATACAAAAAAGGCAAGTTCGAGACTTTGGCACAGAGTACAAACGTAACGTAAGACACTTTGCAACTGACTCCATCAGAGGGCCACTGACTAGAGATGCCGAAGCTCAGTTTCACAGAAAACACAGACTGCATTCACAAGGAACTTCATTTGCATCGAAACGAAGACGACGTAGTGATGATACAAGCCAATACTCATCGTTCAATAAGACTGATAAAACTAACAAGCAAGCAGTGCGCATAGGTTCAAATTTCAGTTTTAATATTGAGTTTTTTAAAGATAAAGGGGATCAACCTCACAGTGAATATAAAGGGTTTAAAGCCGCAAGAATGCCAAAAATTAAAACCAGATCAGAGAAGTTACCTCTGAGATCTAGAGGCTCGGATAATTTAAGAAAAAATCTACGTTGCCAAAGTTCCCAATGCCCATTTTTAAACAGAAATGTTATGAGTTCTGCAGTTAATACGATGCCAAAAAGGTGTTTCTGTACATTGAATTTGTTAAAAAATCCCAATTATCGGAAATATAACTCTAAACCATCGCCACCTTTACCACCACCTATAACAACAGAAGATAAAATGACTGCTACTAAAAATAAATATACTATACCACATGAATTGGGAGTCTATGAATGCCCACCAAATATGTGCATTCCTGGAGAATGTGATCCTTATGATTGTTTAGAAAAAATGAAGAAAAGAGGACGCAGATTTCGTAATGTCGGTACAAGACCAGGAAAGACATCTGTTGCATCTGTAGACAATCGTAGTTCGAAAACCAAAGCTCATGGGAATCAATCTGTTGTAAGGAGAAGGAATTTTAATGCATATACTCCTCGTTCTGAACCACAATCAGTTATTTTAAAATCACCTCACATGGCTCAAAATATGGATAGACAAAACAAACGTGCTGTCAGAATTGGCTCAAACTTTAATTTTAGTATAGAGTTCTTTAAAAACAAATCACACCCTGCTGTTATTCGAAGTCCAAAAATAGTTAAAGCAAGATATAAGGATGAAGATTCAAAATCTTATATAAATAAAAATGTTACAGCTCATGCAGGGAGATATCGACATCATGATTCACAAGTCGGTAGTACTATGACAAGAGATCAGGGTTCTGATGCTGGAAACTTGTTAAAAAGATGCTTTTGTACTTTACAACTACAGAAATCTTCCCGACAAAGAAAAGCTACTCCAGGAATAAATGTACAATATCCTCAATCAATAACAGTTGGTAGAGTAACAGTAGAACCTTTTAATAAAAAAATAAGGAAAAGTCAACGAGCATCTACTCAAAATCAGGCGAGTCAAGTTCGACAATCTAAATCAACAGAACCAAAAATGATAAATAATTCAAGAACTGTTGCAACAAAAATCGACAAGAAACATCTACAAAATAAAAAGTTTTCGCAAGGTGACTGTGATCCTACTAGTTGTCCAGATTATCAGGAAAAGAAATCCTTAAAGAAAAGAATAAAGAATGACATGCAGACTATTCTACCATATACTCCCAGCAAATTCAACAAAAAAGAGAGCAAAACCTTAGTATTCAATAAAGATAAATTACAGAAAATACACGATAAAGGTCAATGCCCACTTGAGAAAGCTAATAAACAACGTGAATCACTGACATATGATAAAGGTAAAAGATTAACTGCGAAGAAAAGCAAAAAATCGATACCTCAAAAGAAAGTGGAGACAAGGAGCTATTTAAATAATTCTCTTTTTTGTCGATGTGCCAGGATGTTTTCTAAACGAACAGAATTTAAAGCCGATGATAACCGCGAAAATGTAGATAACTTGCGTAATGAACAATTCAAAATTGTTGTTCAACCTAAAAAAAATAAAAGTATTAAAGTACCTAAAACCATTACTGATGAAGTATGTCCAGATGCATGTCAAAAGATTGTAGATGGCTCAAAAAATATATATTCAAAATTCCAAAGCGGGGATGGTCAAAGTAACATTATGAAACAGGGAAGTATTAAAAACGACATGGTTAATAATAGAACGAATAATAACGATAGAAGCACAGAACGTAAATCTATTCCAAAAAATCAAAAAATGAAAGTAACTTTTGCTGATAGTATTAAATGCCAATCTACTATAACTAGTAAAACAAAAAAGAAATCTCCACGTCAATTACATGGATCGAACGAAGTATCGAAACTTTGTTACTCTTGTTCAGTAAACAATTGCCCACTTCTTTCTGAAAATATAAAAACTGATAAGGATAAGACAAGCGTGTTTCATAAATTTACAAATCGTTTATCAAAAACCAATGACAAGCCCATAACCTATTCAGAGTCTGCTGATAACTGTCACTATTGCCAACTTTGTAAGAAAAAACTAGAAGCAGATGAAATAAGTAAAGGAGCTGGTGACAAAAAATTCACTGAAAAAGCAGAAAAGAAGTCTTTGTCCAAAAAAAAGAAACATTCCGTTAATGCCGACAAAAGGAAATCGGTATCATCACAACGTAGGAAACGTCCTTGTCCTTGTGGAACACAAGATCCTCTATTGGAAATGCGCGTTGATGCGGTAAATTATGATATCATTAATAAACAAGAAGTGCTTCAAAGAGTAAACAATAAAGTTCAAGAGGTAGAAGAACCTTCAAGTCAGAAGAAATATAAACATGGTGATTCATGCAATTGTTGTAGTTGCATTAAAAAGCGCCTAACAGAGGGAGCTAAAATTTCAGTATCAGCAAAAGGTATTATGAAAAATATTGGTGCACCAGGAAAAACGCTAATAAAAAAAGATCTTGCCAAAATAGATGCACCTTGCATATGTGGAAGTGTAAAATGTGCTATAGAATCTAAAAGAACGAAATCTAGGTCAAGAGCACGTGAACACAAGCCTTGTGTATGCGGAAGTGATATTTGTGCTAAAGAAACTAAAAAACTTAAAAAATTGAGAGAACGATATGTTTGTACATGTAGAGATGAAATGGATAAGAGAAGAGCTATGAAGTCGGTACTCGATAAGATGGACGTGCAAAGACGAGTAGAACTCGAACGAGATAGGGATAGAATGCAACGACTGAAACGTATCAAACGAAATGCCGAATTAGAAAAAAGAGTTAGACAATTTAAGGGCTCCAGTGATACTTTCCTCGCAGTAGATTCACTGGTAGATGTCGGGAAAATGGGTTTTTCAACACTATTCGGAGCAGTGGGTAGTACAGCCAAAGCATTATATGATCCTAAAGTGGCGATTGAAAGATTGAAATGTAAAAAAAGAGATCCAGCAACCACGTTTCAAGATTTTGAAAAACGCTACATGGAGAGCGATGCAGCTGCTTTAGCGAAGCGGCTTAAATTAAGATGTATGTTCATGAAGACTGTACAGGACGCTCGGCAGAAACTCGAAGAGAATCCTGTCACACATTTTATTTTGCACGTTGCGGATAAGGACGCAAAAACTCGAAAATTCAAGCGCAAGCCTGTGAGACGTCGTCGGGAGCCTGTCGATTTCCAATGTAGTTTATACATGGCTTCTTTGAGAAAGAGACCTTGTCTCAGCGTCTATTATAAGTGGCCCTGGTTTTACCCGCATCTTGTAACAATGTTGAATATATGGAAGCAGTTTACAGATGTAACGTTGTTTCTCTTAGCGGCTGTAGTGTGGAGCCCTTGTATTTTGTGTATGGAAGGTTGTAGGGCGGTAATGTGTTGCGTTTTCTGTACCGGATAACTTGTTGTGTGTTTGGAATAAAGCATTCAATTTGGAAATACCTTTTTTATTTCTGTTTAACACACAATATATGCAAAATTATCATTTTATTAATATATCATATCATTTTACAAATATATATGACTGATATGTAAATAATGATCGATTTATTCAATTTAAAATTTAATATATTTCCAACAGGTGTTATATAAAGTATTTTCTGCTTGAAAATTTATTGCATTTGTATACAGTGTAGGTTACTCTAATTTTTTACATTAATTTGAAAATTTGAATTATATTTTCTATTGCCCGAAAAATGCAACCCAAACTAATCCATTGGTCATGCATTGCACCCTTAAGGTCACTGACCGAAGCCGCAAAGTTTCGGGGGTGATATTTTAGGGTTGTCATACTTATCAAACTATTACGGGTAAAAATATATCGCATTGTAAAGTACATAGATGTATGGGTATGGGTAAAATATTATATAGGTATTATGTAAATAGTAAAATTTGATTGTACATATAACTTGTAACACTCAATTCACAGTAGGTAATTACTGTTCTGCCTACTTATTTAGGAGGAGTTTTTCCAATGGGTCTGAATGGTAATAAGTGAATGTATAAGAAATAGCAATTACTTATGCTCAAACTCATTTGAGCATTTTGACCTGAGGCTGATTTTAATAAAGACGAAAGTTGTGTCACGAGACTTTTATTTTTAAATTATTTATTCATGTAGTTACATAAAAATATATTACAATCCGTAATTATTAAGTACGATTGCCAACCCTACAGTAGGAACCACAAGCGCATTATAAAAAGTACCCTCCTCCATACTCATATATTCCTACTTGACACACATCAGTGCACAAATTATAATAGTCGATTTTGACGTCATATATCTTTGGGTGCATTAGGGGAAAACGATCAGAATGAATTGCAAGCACGCATGCGTGGCGTCATACGGACACGATAGTGGTGACTGCTATTGTTTTTACTAGTACTAGTACAAGTAGCAAACTAGCATGCAGTCTACTTGATGGTACCTTAGTGTTATCATGGGTATTTGTGGTCAACCCTAGATTGCCACCGATGGGTTCGAGAGCTAAAAAGATAAAGATGGTCAACTAATGTAAGTCAGCTGGCATCGCAAACGCAAAAATTGATTCGTATAAGAAATAGATATGACGGTGGTTTCTCCTCGATCGAACCATTTCCTTACTTATTTACTTACTAAATACGTTTTCTTCCTTTTCTACTGCCGGTAAAACCAAGAAAGAATTAACTTTTAATATAGGCACTCAATAGTCACTCGCTCCTCAGTGAAGGAAATAATCCTAAGGGAACATTTCTGACTGTAAAACATCTGCCCATAGGTGTTTGAATTAAAGTCCACCCATCCACATTTAGCATACTTCAGACTTACCGAAATAGAGTGCTGTTGTTGATGATAAATTCGCCTACAATTTTGAAAGAAAGAATGTTGGAAATCGCATCCTAGATCCTCAAAGTTCCTCGCTACCACTAGGCTAACACTGCTTATTCCGTATCTTAATACAAAATTATATATGAGTACGTCTGCTTTTAAAAGCACTTCAACGCACCGGGCGTAAGTAATTTGGACAAATATCGTATGTTTGAGCTACGCCACCCTTCCTAAGTAAAATGCACGGTACTATAAGATATATACGTAAGTATATGTACTGTGTAGCTATTAGTCTTGTATAACTTCCTCTTTAGGTAGAAGATAGATCCTTCAAAATATTTCGTCTAGGTTTATTATTTCAGTTATCACGCAGAGTTAGGGATATCTGGCAAAATCTATTTGCATTCGTAATAAAATCAGTTGAACAGTGAATATAGCGAGTACACAGAGACAAAATATACTGTTACTTTAATATTATTGTTCTCTAGGCCGAAATAATAATAAATCTAGCATTCTGTTGCAACTATTTAGAACAACTATCGATTAAATCTATAAGAAATATATCTAATAACGTAATAACCAGAGATTTATATATAATCAAGATTCGCCCGTCCCATACTTCAGACGCGCGAACTTATGTTTGCTTTTAATTAGATACTTTCGCTAGACTGCGGCTCGTGTGACAGAGAACAAACTATATTAATTACATAATGCAAGAGCGAGATAACTGTAACTATCACTACGCCGTCTTTTCTTCAGCAGTTACGCAAAACGTAAACAGTTTTTTAAATGCGCAGGGCCTATCTATGGTAAAAATCTTTGGTAATAACCAATTAAAGCTACTATTAATGAATTATATTGACGCGTAAGGGACCGCCCTAGAGCCTGGTAATTGTTTTCGAAATCCAGATGCCTTTAACGAGATCGCTCTTAAGATAACTCAGAGCGTACAACGGAATGCACTCAGTAGGAAATTAGATACGTCTGGTCAAGAAATTAGATAAACACTTAAGAACTCCATATTATTTCTTTTCACTGTATTATCATCGTTTTTTTAAGTGTTTTCTAAGAACGAGAAAGCTCTTGACTATAGTTTACCTCGTTGTAGTGCAAATGACTTTTTACTGTTAAGCAGTATACATTTTTATACAACTCTTAGGCGTGTACGTCTTAAAGCGATAGTCAACCTTTACTGTTGTAGCAAGCGATAATGAATTTCTTATCATACCATCAATTCCTTATCGAGTATTATTTATCAGGCACAAAATCTTCGAATAAGAAAGTTTAAGATCAGTAGATAACAGGATTGCTGTGATAAGTCAGATGTAGGTACTTATGTGAGCTTTTAAACTTAGTCCACACTGTGGTAAGTTTGATTACTTACCCATATAAAGCGTTTCAGTTTAGTTTACAAAACTATAGAAATATTAAAATTTAGATTTTAAGAATAGGATCTGATTTATATTATTTACTAGCTGATCCTCGCGGTTTTATCCGCGTTGAAAAAGTAAAAACGCGTGCATTTTTAAACATAAGTGATACCATGCTTTTTTTCAAAAATTAAAGTAGCCTAAGCTACGCCTTAGACCTCCAGCTAACTTCCAGTGAAAATCCCGTCGAAATCGGTCTAGCCGTTTAGAAGATTACCACAGTCAAACAGACAGACAAAAATGAATTTTTGTTATAAGTATCGCGAATACTTTCATATGCATTGAATATTTATTTGAATAGATTTGATACTTTTTATTACAAAGTTTAAAAATAAGGGTGGTTGAACATTAAACCACTATTAATAATAGATCAGATAAAAATAAGAGTATGTCCGCTCCAGGGCTAAATTAATGAAATTCATAAATGCCCAACACTAATCCCTTGCGTTTTAACTATTGAACGCACTATCCCAAATCGGTAGTGCAGTGCGTTGGAAGTGTAAAACAAAAGAGGAATATCGACCAAACCCGAAGTAAGAGGGCGCCACCCTCTTTATGACTCAGAGGGGAGGACCCTTGCACGTAGGCATTGCGGTACCCTCAGTACTCTATACACCATGCATTCGCTATCGATCTCGGGTTTTTCGGACCGCCCGATTATTTTTAGTTCTGGTACTGAGATGTTGGATATTTGGTTTTGAACTCATTTCTTTAGGTGAACAGAATAAATTATATGCAAAACATCAGGGCTACCGAACACATAAATATATTAAAAAAAAAACAAAGTGAATAAACAGAAAGATTAATATAAGCTTACAATAGACGCGCATTTCCTTCTAATATGAAAATTTAGCAAAAAATTAAAAAAAAAGCTAACGTCACGTCGGTCCTACCATTTATAACCTAGTTGCAATTTACGAAAACTATTTATTTAACATTTTGTAAAATAATTGCTTCAAAACTGCTACAATATCGTATTACAGATACTCAAAAAAACATCACTTGATGACGAAATATCCGAAAAATATATTCATAGGTAGAAGATAATTACTTATAATTAGTAAAATAGCCATCTACTATTATACATTAGTAGCATTATTCAGTATTACAATTCGGACTAACAGAAGATCAATTCGAACCACTATCGGTGCCTAAGCAGTCATCGGTTTAATTATTCAAATTCCAATTGAATCCGATCACTTCCCCATATTAATAGAATAGAATCAGGGTCTACATTCACAGATTTGTTCCCCTTTGCATACCACGTCACCAGATGGCGTTGTAAGCCCATTTGTAAAACTATATGGCATTTGTCGCGACTGTGGCTTTTGGCTACACTAGCTATTTGTAAACAAGCCGATTTGAGAACCACAGATGTCAAGCAGAACCGTACAAGCTTACTTTGACGACCCGCGAGGTAGAACGGTTACCATACCGATCTGACGCGCTGGGTTCGATTCCCGTCCAGACAGACATCTAAATGATGAATTTAGATTTCTGTTCTGGGTCTGGGTGGTTGTGTATTCGTGTATGTGTGTGTCCATGGCACCCATGACACAAGTCAAAATCCTAGTGTGGCACTATTGTGTACAGATTCCGTGTCTAAGACTTCGTTCATGATAATCGTGAAACCGCACAACCGATTTTGTAACTGTTATTGGTTTTACTCAACTTGTACCTACATTCATTTAATATGTAAGCACCATCTGGTGCTGATCTTCAATATCACTTCAATATGCTTTTTCCGTGGATATTGTAGGAGATGATTAAGGTACACAAAATCTAGGATATAAGCAAATGTGTCTTCTTGTGTATAGTCTTGACGCCAGAACCGTGCGGTCCTGAAAGCTGTCAATGAGTATCAGTTGGACATAACTAGAGATGTGCCTAGTAATACTTATT